>PVIH01003031.1:0-65311 GCA_004025045.1 Sigmodon hispidus | reverse complement strand
ACACAAAACTCAAATCCAAGTGGATCAAAGACCTCAACTTAAACCCAGCCACTTTGAACTTGATAGAAAAGAAAGTGGAAAATACTCTGCTACGAATTGGCACAGGTGACCACTTCCTAAATATAACACCAGTGGCACAGACACTAAGACCAACAATCAATAAGTGGGATCTCCTGAAGCTAGGAAGCTTCTGCAAAGCCAGGGACACTGTCAATAGGACAAAACGCCAGCCTACAGAATGGGAAAAGATTTTCACCAACCCTATAAGTGATAGAAGACTGATCTCTAAGATATATAAAGAGCTCAAGAATCTAGAGCCCAAAACCTTGAATAACCCAATCAAAAAATGGGGTTCAGATCTAAAAAGGGAATTCTCAGCAGAGAAACTACAAATGGCTGAAAGGCACCTGAAAAAGTGCTCTTCATCTTTAGCCATCAGAGAAATGCAAATCAAAACAACTTTGAGATACCACCTAACACCTGTTAGATTGGCTAAGATAAAAGGCACAGATGACAGCCTATGTTGGAGAGGATGCGGAGAAAGGGGAACATTCCTCCATTGTTGGTGGGAGTGTAAGCTTGTTCAGCCACTTTGGAATGCAATATGACGGTTTCTCAGAAAATTGAGAATCAATCTCCCCAAGGATTCAGCAATACCACTTCTGGGTATATACCCTAAAGAGGCACATTCACACTCCAAAGGTATTAGCTCAACTATGTTCATGGCAGCATTATTTGTAATAGCAAGAACCTGGAAACAACCTAGATGTCCCTCAACTGAAGAATGGATTAACAAACTGTGGTACATCTACACAATGGAATACTACTCAGCAGTAAGAAAAAATGATATCCTAAAGTTCGAAGGGAAATGGATGGATTTGGAGAATATCCTCCTGAACGACGTATCACAAACTCAGAAAGATAAGCAGGAGATGTACTCACTCATTAGTGGTCTCTAAACAAACAAACAAGAAAAAAAAACAAGCATGCCAAAGCTGCAATCCACAACCACTGAACAGCTTGGGATCAGAAACACCCTGGACTGACTCTTAGGATCCCACTTCAACTATAGGAACACCTGACTCACTCTTGAGGGAGGGGGGACAAAATTGGATTTGCCAGGAGTGGAGACTGATCTAAGCATTATTGGGTCAGTGGGACCATAGGACTGTCTGCTGCCTGCCCAGGGAGGGGATGGGGAGTTGTGGAGAAGAAAAAATGGCCTGATGTGGTGGGACGGGGAAGGGACCTTGAAAGGGGATATACAGGGATGGCAAAAAAAATTCAGAGGGAAAGCTGAACACAAACTAAATATATGTGTAGCAATCTTATTTGCATTATCACCCTTGATAAGTGATGCTTATGATTTTTATCTTCTTTATAGTTATTGTTAACTTATCAGCATTTTAAATTCATTTTACTGTTTTTCTTGATAAATACAAAATAAATAAAGTAAAAATAATAAAATAAAAAATAACTCTTAAATAAAAAAAATATCTTCAAAATGTAAGATTCACTGTGCCTTTTCAGTCTTCTATATATCAGAAATGATACTTGGCTAATTTACTCAATTGATGAAAAACGAGATTCACATAGTTTGAAATACATTTGTGTTTATTTTAAGTTCATCAGCAAGACAACCAATTCTACTTTCCTGGAAAAAAAAAAACAACAACAACAACAAAAATAAAAACAACAAAACCCCAGTGTTTAGTCTTTGGCTCTAGTCTTAATCCCAAATATGGAGCTTTAACTCTTGGTCTTCAGTCTGGTCTGTGATTTCTTCAGTGTTGTCCTATACTCATTGGCCCATAATGCCATGACTTCAGGGTCTTTTTATGTACATGCCCTTGTGTCACCAGACAACTTCATTAAAGAAAATCCACATTTGTCAACATACTGGCCTTTCCAAGGAGATGAGGAGTCTCCCATTGGAGCCTTCAGCCTAACATACTGTTGGCTGAACTACATGTAGAGAGATAACCTATTTACATACTAAAAAGGTCAGCTTGGACAATCAGCAGTTAGAGATGAATTTGCCTCTGCTTGCAACTGGAGCATAAGAATTAGGAACAAGCCTGCAATTTTTCTGTCTTTTTATCTGAGCAGACAGCAAGCATTAGTAAATATGATGATGCCTATTCTAATCCACAAGAGCAGCACTGTACAGAAAAGCCTGGTGATGGACAGCTGCTTACCATTTAGAGCCATCCTGATTCCAAACAGGTACATGATTGACCATGTAAAGCACATGTCAGCCTCTTACACTAAAAACTGTAATTAAGAGGTGGGAATATTTGCATAATAATTTTCCAGATTCTTAACAAAATATAAGACATAAACCACACTAGTAGGCTATCAGCTGTTGACTGTTTTGATTTAATCTGCCTCTTGCTTTTGAAAAGGAGGTGTTTAGAAGGTATGAGACATTTCCATTGTGATCTGTCTTTTAAACTCTCAGTAAATTTTAGTTAGTTGCCGTGTACTGCTAGTCTTCAAGGATATCATAGAGGGAGAGGTTTGCACAGACATTTCTAATGTGTTCGCTCTTGATTCATTTGGAAATTCAAGGCAATGTCATCAGGCCTTCATCTTTATTATACACGTGTTTATTCATGTATGTGTGGGTGCACGTGTGTATGTGTGTGTGCGCGCGCATGCGCACACAGGCTCATGTGGTACACATCATGTGCATGTTCATGTGTCTGTGTCTGTTTTTGTATGTTCAGGTGCTTGGGATTGGCATGTGTACATGTACATGTGTGTGCTGATATGATACATTCAGTGTGTGCATGCATGGAGATAAGATAACACAACCTCAAAGCGCCATCTTCGAATACTGTCTACCTCCTTTGAAATGAGATCTCTGAGGCTTTGAGATATGAGCTTGGAACTCACCAATCATGCAGGCCGGCTGAGCCCCAGTGATCTCCTGCCCCTTCTTTCCCAGCACTGCAATCACAAGGGCATGCCCAGCTCTTTTACAACGGATTCTGGAAATCAAAATCAGGATCTCACGTTTTCCATTTTACTGACTGAGCTACCCTATCTCTGTCATCCCCTACGCACCTCCCCTTCTCTGAGCTCCATCTTAACTGTTGGGATACAAAGAAAGAGCAGAGACACTTTATTCTGTGATCTGAGAATCTTATTATGTAGCCTGAGGCTGCCCAGGAACTTGCTATGGAGCATTGGTCCAAACAAGTTGCTTCTGCCCCATTGATACCCTAATGCCAGGATTACAGGCCTGTCCTGTGAGATGTGACTGACATTCTGAACAGAGATTCCACTAGTGTGGCAGCATTTGTGAGTGAGACTGAAGAGCCTCCAGATTTGCTGGGGTCTCATTGTGGTGAGAACAGTCAGTCTTAGACAAACTGTTATCAATTGTGTCTTAGAATGGTGATCCACTCAGAGTTTCTGCTTAATAAAGAGGGTACATACCACTTAATGTGTGAACTGAGAAGTCACATTTTATTTTATCCAAGGCTGTTCTTCCTGGATACCCTGCCCTAGTGCCATCTGGGGTCACTACACATTGCCTGAATTCTACAGCATCAGTTGATGTCACACACCTTCTCATGGGAACCTTTTTATGGTTTATTCAGCATTACGAGGAAATCTAGGGAGACACATGTAAACCAGTTCTTGTTCAATCTTTATTGATGTAGGAAGTGGTTCCTAGGGAAAAAAATGCTCTTTGAGCACACATATATCCCAGATGGTTCAGTATGCCACTCTGCTAAATGTCCACATTCTTCATGGCTCTGTAGTTTACCTGACTCTTGGTGTAAGAAGAGGAAAACCAGAGGAAACCACACTTCATCTGGTATCAAGTAGACTCTCACAGAGAGTATATGTACTTGACTAATAATCCAACATGCCTAGGCCTTTCATAGTTAGCTTTATATGCCTCCTGGTTAGGCAGCATAGGCTATGCCTTCTAACAGTGTTGTTTGGGTGTGTATCTCACACACTGACTGATGACAGCCACCCCAACCTACATTGCCTACACTCTGCTCACTCCATGTTGCTCTCTCTTTCAGGATAGTCAACTGAACAGATGCAGCAGGTGCTTCCCTAGATGGTCTTCATGACATCCATGTCTGCTTACCCTTTCCGAGACCTCCCCATAGGCTGGGGGCAGCACTGCAAGCTGCTTCCAGGTGTGGCTGATATCCAAGTCAGCCAAGTGGCTGGATGGACAGTGGATGAGGTGAGAAGACCCATACTGGGGACCCTGGAGTGAAAAGAGTCTACTTGGCATTTTCTAATATCTGGGGAAACGTCCCCTGCATGTGTTGGGTTGTGCATCTTCTCTATAAAGCTTAAATTTCAAACTGGAGATGATGTCAGGTAGACTTTTGAGGGAACTGGGTAAGTCTGCTCTCTGCCTGGTTGTTGCTGCTTTTACCAACCCTACCTTCACCCTGGAGCCACTTGCTATGTCTTATAACCATCCCCATGCTAAGTAGAGCAGAGAAACCAATCCTCCAAATCCACACCCCTGCTCTGGGGAAGCAGCAATGCATAAACTCCTGTACTTGGAAATGTCTTCTCTGGGAAATCACTGCCCTGCCCCAGACAAGGTAGACCCTGAGCAATCCTGTGACCACCCCTTCAAGAGCAAGTGTCTGCCTCAATTGTTTCTTCCTCTGTATTACAAGATTACTAGTAAACCTTGAGTTGATTTTTTTAGTGGATAGATTGTTTAAACAATAGGTAAGAGGTTGTACAGTGGAAAAAGTCAGATAAGATTTTACAATATTGTTTTTTTTTCATTTAACCATTACTTTTCAGCATAGATCAGCTGAGCTTTATTGCTTACTATCGTGATGAAGCAATATCTCCCATTTAACATGTCCATTCTAAGGGAGCACATTGACTGATAAAGATATCATGATAATGGCTGACCTTAGACAATGCTCTTTCAAACCCAGTAAACCCTCGTCCTTTCTGAGGACAAAGCTTGAGCTAGATCTGAAACTAAATTAGCTCCAAAATGTTCATCAAAGACCTATTTCAATTACATTCCCTTGGTGTGGGTTAGGCTTCTCTAAGAGTCTTGCCCCAGGGCTGTGCAGACTTGGGAGCCTGGGACAGGCCTTGTGCCCTACTCTCCAGAGACTTTGTCTAATAGTTTGGGATTCTATATTTTCCTCCACTAATGTGCAGGGGAGTAGCCTCTGTGCTTCAGCATGCTATTTCTATGTACCTACCTCTTGTTCATTCTATGGAGGGATGGGGCCATATGATCTTGGCAGTGGAGAATAGAGTCAGTGCCCTAGAGAATACAGGGAAAATAAAATAGCAGGATTCTGTTCCTAAAGGAGTACTTGGGCTTGTACCTTCTTGTGCAAGTTTGCTAAGTGTGTTCATGTCCAAGGCAACTGAATTCAAACCTTCTGTGTTTATGATGGAATTATACATAAAGAGCATTGAACAAATGGGGGCTTCCAACTGACAAACAGTTTCTCACTACTTTTTTGCTAGTTGTGTGTTGTTCTTCTGTTTGGAAAGTAAGGCTAGAATTGCCTGTTCCCCTTCCTCTCAACAAACCCTCAGCTCAGGACTGTCACATGATGGCAAGGCACAGTATTATTTTACCAATTTAACACATCAAGACATTGACATGGCCCAAAATTAAATGACTTTCTTAGGGCCACATAGACAGTCCCAGGCTCTAAGCTGGCATTTTCCTACTGTGCACACAGTGGATGTAGAGGAAGCTAACCCAGCACATGGAAGAGGGGTTGTGTGCAAGGGTGACTGGGTAAGATAGCCATGGCTCAGTTAGATGTAGTCTGCTTGGTTCATGGGAACAAAGTCATTTTCTGAGTGGAATGATTGGGGGGGGCAATGAGAATGATTTTCCTTAGAAAGAGTCAAACCAAGGGGATGAAGATGACCACTCTGTTGGTCATCAGCCCCAAGAATGGCAGGAGGTCTGCACTGAGTTCTGTGGTGAGAAACATCTGACTTCAGTGGTTATTTTAAAATCAAACTCAATGTACAGAAAAGTATACAAGACACAAAGATGAAGAATAAAGTGAGCCAAATGTGATTCCTTTTATAGTCTCAGGGGTAAGCACTTAATTAGGGTAATAGCATGTGAGATCTGCCAGCCTAGAAGAGTCTCTAGAAGAGTGGAAAATGGTGGGGCTGTCAGAAGAAGGACCAGTGTGGCAACAGGGAGAATGAACGGAGGCTTTTTAAGGGGACACGAAGAATTAGAGGTGAGAGCCCATGTAGAAATATATTTATAGATGGTAAGTGAGGTGCTGCCATTAGAGAGCGTAGACAGAGGTTTGAGGTGAGAGATTACAGAGATCACAAATGTCTAGAGACACTCTCTGAGAAACCAAGAATTGAGAATGGGTTCAATTGAGGAACAAGAAGAATCTGGAAAGGCAGGACTGCATGGAGGTCGGTAGTTCTCTTTGTTCAAGAGACAAAGGTTCCAAGAGGAGACAATTTACATGCACCTTTCCCTATGCATTTTGAGAAACTTCTCAGGTCTTCAAAACATTGTGAAATATTCCCCTAAGAAGTAAACTGTATAGTGCTGAGACTGTCAGTCTGTCCTTGGACTGGAGAATCAGATATAAGATCTGAAAACGTGTGCACAATAAGTGTTTCTTATAACAGAGGAAGGTACGTTTTTATGTACTTCTTGGGAAAGATGTAGCCAAAGAACAGAAGCCCTGCCAGGACCATGAAGGTAGAGAGATGACAGGTAAGGAAGTCTCTGGTCTATTCAAGTTTAGCCTTTAATAAATTTAAAGGTAAGAGTTTGGAGGTGACAAAGGGGGTGACTGTTCCATCTCATTAAGATTGAGAATGTTTCAAAAGAAAATGGAAAGAGGGTACATGCTACGAAGTTCTATTCAGAAAGGGGTTTCAGGCTCCTGAATCTTCTCTCATGGAGCATGTGCATTCTCAGCCTCTTATTGCAGGAAGACATATTAAGGCAGAGGGAGGTCAAGTGTCTTGTATGTACTAGCCCTGGCCCTAGATCTTTCTGATGCCCTGTAACCATGCTTTCCATCAGAAACCTGTTCTAGAGATGCCTTTCTCATCACCACCAGAGCCCAACCTTGGCATCTAATAAGATGCACTTAAGAACAAGAACACCAGAGACTTCCTTCTGTGTCCCAAATCACCATGCACATTTCCCGACACTAAAATATACCCTCAAGAATGATCTCTGATTGATTTAAAATGTAAGTTTAGTAGTATGTTTTGTGTCTTTGAAAAATAGGGTGGGTTGCTCAAGGGATCTGCATAGGGGTGGGGCATTCAGTAAGTACCATGACCAGTGGGTACCATTACTAACAAGACGTGAGTCTGCTCTGAACACCACAAGAATGGCAACCAAGAAGGGTTTGTTTGAAAAAGAAGCCCAGGCCCCACCTTGATTAAGAGAACTGTTTTTGAGCATTAAACTAATAAATGTTAGAAGGAAGTCCCCACTAGGGACAATGCTGACTGCAATGTACCTGGCCATCCTGTTTGCCATTCAGAAAGATGTATCATGGGGTGTCTGTAGCTGAAGCTGAAGAGAAAGAACATTCTCTTTGTCTCCATCCTGGCTTGGGAGGGAGAAGTCTGCTCCATATAATGCTACCTGTGAAGACAAGCAGCTCAGACTCTTTGTCACTCTCCACAGAGCTGGGGACCAGCTTTATACCCTTTGTCACCATGCTTTTCTCCCAAAGCACTGTTTGCAAAGCAAAAGAGGCTGCAAAGTGGAATTAGTGTACAAAAGGAAAGACAAGAGCACATGGCATTATATCACATGCCGTGAATGATAATGTTCTGTAACACTACATTAGAGGTGAGAGTGTGGGAGCACATTAAGTGGAAGCATATTTCTTACCGTGGGACAGGCACAGAGGAGTCTGCTTAAGAGTGAAATAAGGGCTAAATTTTTACAAATACTTTTGTATATCTTCATAGAAAGTCTTTGCCCTCAGGGTAGCTATTTGGCCAAATGTCTTTGTGATAAGTGAATGAGTGAATCCATCCATCAATCAATCAACCAATCAATCAATGATCAGTCCTGTCCTACACTGCAGAGTGTACATTTACCATCTCAGGCACACCTCAGCTTTGTTTGGCTCACATGTGGGCCATTTACCTCTTCCGTTCGAAAACGCTACTTAAATTACCACATATAAATTGTCTTTCTCTCAACCAAGTGCTCCCTAAATGTTCATTAACAGTAAAGGATGGCAGCCACTTAAAAAGCACGCTTTACACGGAAGGCAGTGTTTCGAAAAATCCAGGGTACTGCTGGTTAAGCATAGCAGCCTTCTGCAAATGGTCCCTTCAAAAAAAAAAAAAAAAGGCAAGTAAACTCTTCTGGAAAAAAAATTTTAAGAGTGTCAGAATGGAATCACAGTCCCCAGTGGATTTCCAGGCAACACGATCCAGCTCACATTTCCAGGCTCAGCAAGAGAGGAGAGCACTGTCATTCCTCAAGATGGAAGAAACAGCCCACTACAGACAAGAGGCATGCTGAGTGCTGAAGAGGAAGCCAGGGAAAGTAGGTCATGGGGGACGTGAGTTGGGTAAAGCAGAAGGCTGGTAGGAGAGCCCAGGCAGAGGCATCACTCTTGGTCTCTCCAGACTGCTGTCTCATGCCTACAATTAACTTGCTCAGAGCTCTTCCAAAACAAAGCTCAGTTTTGGACACAGAACAAAGTGCTCCGAAGAACATGGAAAATAGACACCTGTCAGTTCCTGCACCCAGGTTGATCCCTGAAACAATGATCAACAATACAGGCTCACAGAGCAGCCTCCAAACCAGAAATGTACCCCAGAATCAGAACTAAGGACATAGAGTATATAACAACTTCCCACATCATAGACGTTCTTCAAAGTCAACCATAGCCTGGTCCTTACAATGTTTCAACAGAGTACTCATCACTTACAAATGTACACCCAGACCCACCTCACAGCTATTATTTGAGAGATGGGTAGCAAATTATAACTGTGCTGCCCCTCGGAGAGTTCACTCTCCTTGAGTGGTCACCCTCATTTTATCACACCTTCGTAGGGGAAAGGGTCTTTGAATGAGAGAATGAAGAGGAAGCCCTTCAGTATTATTTTATGGCATGTAAAAAAAAAAAATCTCACCTTTTACATTTGCAAAACCTGCAGCCTTGTAGCCTAAAATTCAACATACCATTTACAGTTAGGGAAAGTAAGTACGAGTAATACTGAACAAGGCTTTTGGCTGTTTCAAAGATCTGGACAAGGACTTCTTCCTCAGTAGATTTCATGGCATCATTCTTTACCATAAGAAAAAAATGGAAATCCTTCCAAAAATGAGAAGAGCATCTTGGACAAGTGATGCATCTAAGAAGGCAGAGATGCCCTGCTGTATGCAGAGAGCTAAGGAGCCCAGACTCTCGAGAAAATGTGATGGTGGCACTGGTGTTGTCACCACCCAGCAGCACATGCCCTGTTCTGTTGATGCTTAGGTGTCCTGTGTTGTTTATTTCCATCAGAACATTGTCCACCATTCCAGGTGATGGTGGGTCTCTGGCCAACCATCCTAAGAAGAGGGGGGAGCCCTTTAATGCTGACAGAGGGGGACTCTGCAGCATATGCAGATGAAGAGTGCCAACTCTCTTCAGGGAGCAGATCTTGGCACAAGGAGTGAGACCATGTCTTCGCCTACTTCTTTATCTTGTCATGAGAGGCCCGCTGTCCCTGTGACTGACATGCTTTCCAAACAGAGACCTTAGCTGAGTGAAAGCAAAACTTAGGTCCTGAACCAGGTCCTGATCAACTCTTTTTTTCTTTCTTATGATACTTAGTGATTCTTCCAGTTTAGTCGCTCCAGCAGTATATCTATCCAACAAGGGCGTTTTGACAGCCTATGGAAACACCTTTTGGATGACTCAGCTAGAAGACAACATTGCTATTTACAGCTAGGGATTAGAAGCTAGTGGTGTGAAAAAATGCCCCACAATACCGAAAAGCACTCTAGGACAGAACTGCCTATTGCAAGGAGTTCATGGTGCCAAGATGGAGATGGAGAGATTCTGTGCTTGGCTTCCTTTTTTCACTCCCAGACTTTGGCTTTGGTGTCACCTCCTCCCTCAGGGGCCAGCTCTGTAGAACTTCATGTTTCCCATTAGGCTGTAGGTGACACTCCAACCACTGACCATAGCCTCTGGAGTCCAGAAAGTCACCTCTCCACCTCTCCCTTCCCTTGTGGTTCCAGACCTCAGTGCACAGCAGCGTTATTTCTGAGCTCTGAAAATAAATGCCCAGTTCTTGGATCCAGTCCAACTCTATTCATTTCTGATCTCTATGGCTCATGCCTATGTTTCATCAGGCTGCAAGCTCTGCAGGACATAGTGATGTGTGGCCAAGCTGAGAACCTGGACTTCAAGCTCCCTACTGTCTGCTGTTAGAAGCACAAATCCATCCCCAGAGACCACACCATCTTGCTTTTCCCCATTCGCCTTCTGTTCCTCAGAGTCTTTACAGCTGCTCATACTTATCCTGTTTCTGTGCTGGCTCCTTGGAATCTACACATCTGTCAAGAATGTTAATCCTAGGAAATACTGTGTATATTGAGGAAGCCTCTCTTTCCGGATCTTTCCCCAAGTTTTCCTGAGCTGCAGTATTTACATCCAAAAACCCTTGCATTTCTCACACACATCACCCATGTAACTACATATTACAGTGGCAGGCAGCCTGTGTCTTACATGACATGCTTCCTTCCTCTGTCTCTATGAGCTCAACAATAATTCAGTCCCATTCAGAGATGTGCCTATCACAAGGCCTTCAGACATAGTCATCATGGATATTTTTAGCCAAAAGAGTAGCCTAGGGCCTTCCCTAGGAGTCAAACCTACCCATGTCCTGGGCTCTAGAGACCCAACTTTAGCCTCCTCTATAACTGCTGTCACTTACCCCTGTTTCCCATCAGTGTGACTGGACAGTGACCTTTCATAGCTTTTATTGCTTTCCTGTAGATACCCAACATATGTTCCATGCTTTCTATTGCACCCATATTAATTGCTTGCAGACTGACAAAGCTTCCTGTGCCTCTGTCTTAGGGGAGCATGAGGCTTTTGGTGAACCACTAGCTGCCATGTTGATCAGTCTAGTTGGCTCACACGTGCACCGAAGTCTTCACACAATTGGATGTCTGTGCATGTGCTTTGGGAAGTTTCTTACAATTCATAACTTCTATTTTACCTTAGAAAGATAATCATAAATTAATCCTGGTGAGCTAGTCTTGTAGTGCTGGGGTGAGAGAAGAAGATACTAAGCACATACCAAGTGTCCCCCAGGAGAAAATATGAGTTCCCACAGACTAACTGTGGCCAAAAAAAGCACAGGTGCCTCTTTTGGGTGATGGTCCTCACTATTCTGAGTCCTAAGAACAGTCACCTCAACTCTTGGTCCCAAGGAGAGCACAGTGCACTGATTTCTGGAGAGTTTTGGATGGAGTACGTCGTCTCAGGGCTCTATGAGGTGGCAATTGTTGGTATAAGGACCTGAGCTCATCAGCTGTCTCCAGATTTTCCCCATCCCATGGAAAGGACCAGTGGGTGCTCAGCCCCAAGCCAAACCAGGAGATAGGAAGGGAAAACAAGCCAGTTCCCCTGAGCTCCTAACTCCAAGAATTCATATACACCAATCCCAGCTTGAGGCTATTCTATACCACAGCCCTGCTAGATCTGTCAAAGCACCCGGAGTCATAACCATCATTCACTTATGTCCATGCTTACCCAAGCAGGCAGTGTCTGTTGGGAACACTTGGTGGTTATCTTTATCATAAGTCAGATATACAAGCTCTCTCACTACAGGGAAATTGGTGTGTGTGTGTGTGTGTGTGTGTGTGTGTGTGTGTGTGTGTGTGTGTGGTGTATGTGTGCATATGTATGTATATGTGTGGTATGGTATATGTGGTGTGTGTGTATCTGTGTGTATGTATGTGTTGTATCTGTATGTGGTATATGTGTGCATATGTGTGTATGTGTGATATATGTGTGTGTATGAGTGTTGTATGTGTGTGGAGTCATCAGGTAAGAGGAAAGTCAAGTTAAAGAGAGTGATTTCCAGAACTCAGGAACACAGGGAATAGATGCTTTGCTGCTAACTGGCTGAGTAGGACTGTTAGGTTGTTAGATTTCTCTGACTTTTAATATCATGTATGTGGGAATCTAGCTCAGCACCGTGTATAGAGCTGTGCTACAGCTGCAGTGATACTTAAATGAGGAGTTTGATATCTAGGAATGTCTGCAAACAAGGTATCCTGCCATCCTGATGGCTCCATGGTACCCACACTATCCCCATGACTCCATAGTACCCACACCATCCCCATGGCTCCATGATAACCACACCATCCCCATGGCTCCATAGTATCCACACTATCCCCATGGCTCTATGGTAACCACTCCATCCCCATGGCTCCATGATACCCACACCATCCCCATGGCTCCATAGTACCCACACCATCCCCATGGCTCCATGGTAACCACACCATCCCCATGGCTCCATGGTACCCACACCATCCCCATGGCTCCATAGTACCCACACCATCCCCATGGCTCCATGGTACCCACACCATCCCCATGGCTCCATGGTATCCACACCATCCCCATGGCTCCATGGTACCCACTCCCCATGTCCCTAACCATCCCAATGGCTCCATGATGACACTACCAAGGCCACCAGCCTCATATGATTAGGAGGACGACATATTGGAAGCCTTCCCAGTCCCAGAGCCCCAGAGCTCCATACAGATTTAGTCATTATTGCCTCCTTGTCAATATACCCCATGTAGGCCAACCTGGAGACAAATGGAAAGAAAAGACCCTGGGAATAGGACACATTTATTAAGCTAAAAAAAGAAGAAAAGGTAATTTGATAGTTACTATTTAAATGCTCATGTTTGTAATTTTTGATTCACACATTGAGTTACAACCCTCAAATTATTTCAGGTGCATGTTTTAAAATTCAGCTTTCATCCTGTGCTGTAGGTGGCTGAGTTTGTACAATGTCTTCTGGGCTGTGAAGAGCATGCCAAGTGCTTCAAGAAAAAGGTAATAAATGGGGAAAATTAGATATATTTTTGTACTTCTAGGCCCAGGAGCGCTTTCTTTCCTTCTATTTAAGTGTAAATAAGAGCAGCTGGATGGAGGAGGCAGGAGAAAGGGACATCACAAGAGCCCAGCAGTGCAGTCTCTGCCTGGCCATCCTCACCCTTGCTGTCACAGGATGATGGGTGCCCCACTCAGTGGATTCGGTGGGAGCATAAGTAGATGAGATAGTTAGTGTCTAAGGGAGTCCTAAAGGCTTCACATTGGCAGCTTTAGGAAACCTTGGGGGAAGAAATGAATTCTCTGCTCTACCATGAGAAAGTAAGACTAGCCCAACCCCCTGCTTGCACCTGCTTCAGAGTAAATGTAAGAAGCATCCTCATGTGGCATTGCTGCTTCCTGCTTTCTCACAGATGGTAGTGTTCTCAATTGCTCAGCACTTTTCAAAAGCTAGAATTCATAGTCCCAGGGGAGATACAGAAAGTACCTGGTCTACTGTAGAAGATAAAATAATGATGATGCTTATCTATCATACGACCACTATGAGCCTGCACTGCACTGAGTTTCTTACAGAGGTCCTTGGTCCTCAGAACACTGTCCACAAAGGTGATTTACCTTAGAAGCCATCCTCAGGAAGGCTGGGCACAGGGGAAAGGGGCAGTGGTGCAGACCTCCTCTCATATGATTCAACAGCTTCCACTCTTCAATGCTCCAGAAAACCTAAGATCCCAGGGAATGTTTACATCCTGTCTGACCTTTGAGTTCAGGGTGTGCATGATTCAAGGGCCATCTTCCTGAAGTCTGGGTTACTGAAACTCTCAGAGTCCTTCTCCTTTTGGTAACATTCAACAAAGCTCAGTGTTTTGGTGGTTCCACAAGAGTGCAACACAGCTTGGGCATACCTTTCCAAGATTTGCACATAGCCCAATCTCTTTGTTTAGCAATGCCCTAGACATAGTTTGTCTCTGAGTCTATCTGTATGATAAATCTACAACCCTTTCTGAGAGTTTTTAAGCTTGATATTTTTTGACTCTTGTCGGAAATCAGAGAAAACCTTTTGTTCCTCCCTGTCTAACACACAGACTTATGAGATGGGACATTTAATTATACCAGCAACTTGGACCTTAATAAGGACAGCAATATACAGCAGACCATCTTCTCTGGGATCCACTAGACACTGCTTGGGACCCCAGCTTTGCCTCTAAAAAGCTGTATGACATTGGGAACATCTTTAAGCCTTGCATTCCAGGTTTCCTCATCTACCATTCATGGTCATCATGAGAAGGAAACACATACTGTTGATGACATTAGATTTCTCCATCCCCATAATGCTCAGTCTTTTCTTCACCATCACTGTCTTGTATGACAACTGATTATTTGGCCAAGAATTTTTGCCTGAAAATGCAGGTGCTGACCCCAGGTCAAGGCAAGGAAAGAGGTACAATGCCTCTCTCCTGCCTCAGAGAACAGGAATTTTATCCCCAGAAAAACATCTTATTCTCTAAGTAGATATGCTTTCATCAGACAGTATATCATAGAGGTGATGTAGGATTAAAAAAAAAAAATAAAGGAGGACGAAGTCAGACAGAGACGTGATCCAGACATCCAAAGAGCAAATATAATAGAAAACAGATAATCCATGGGCCACATGGCGAAACAAACTAATAAAAAAAAATTTAATTAAAATGCAAGAGCTAGCTAACAATAAGTCTGAGCCATAGGCCAAACAACATATGAATAATATAAGCTTTTGTATGTTTCTGTAAGACTGTGGGTCTGCAGGTCCAAACCTCAAGCTAAGCTGGACCACAAGAAAGAGAGATTCATTTAGACTGTGGGGCTAGGCCAGACCAAAATCCTCTACTACATAGAGGCATCCACACTTTTATGAGCTTTGATAAGTGTTTAAGATCCCATACAAGAAACCCAGATCCTTTATCCTTCCATCAAAGGGTTTACCATGGAGGAGGCATTGGCTGTAAGAGGTCTGTGTTATGGGATTGAAGAGGCTTTACATACATGGCACTGGTTGACAGAGGAATTGCTATGGAAAACCCTTTTATTCTAGTTACTGGTTCTTGAGCCAGGTGTCAGCTGACCTAGGAAACTACATAAATGTGTATATAATACAGGAACAGAACCCCCCAAGCAGTCAACAGAATCAAACTCTAGGGTCCCTAGGCCTCCAAGAATCTGTGGACCAACAGTCTCTGTGGTAGCAATTCATCATCCTATGACTCAGGAAAGCTGTCCAACTTTATATAGCCACATGCTTTCCTAACTTAAAAAAACATTTAACTGCCAAGGAGGATTGAGCATAGTTGAAATGTACAACACGATGATTTGATATACATGTATAAAGGTACTGTGCATGTGATGACCACAATGAAAGTCATTAATACATTCCTCACTCCACAATTTGTACTGAAGCCAAGAACCATTCTGATATTGTTTCTAAATGTGCTTAAAAGCTAATAAATGAGATAATTATTACATTATTTTCCATTTAGTAGCTTTTTTATATTACATAAAGGAAACTTGAAACTAATCGAAAAGCAAGAGAATAAAATGAAGACAAATCACTATTCTTATAGCCAAAGATAACTTCTTTTGCTATTGGGAATAAATATTTCTAATATGTTGATATCACTTTGTATGTATGATGTATTGTGTGTATCAGTGTGGATACATGCTGCGGCATACATGTAGAGGTCAGAGGACAATGTCAGGTATCATTCCTGTACCTCCACCATGGATTCCAGGAGGTAAACTCAGGTCACCACAGTTAGCAGCAACTACTTTTACCCCCTGAACCATATAGGATTATGGTATGTTGTAAATATTTGTCCTGCCTACTAGTTTAATAAAAAGTTGATTGGCCAAAGGCAAACAGGAAGTGTGGGTGGGGCTACTAGGCTAAGAAAACTCAGGAACATCTCAGAGCCGAGACAGATGCCACAGGGATGTAACAGAGGCATGAGAAGGAGACTGCAGCATACACAGAGAAAAGAAGGAAAGGTACCCATACACATTGCTAAACATAGGTTAGTTTAAATGCAAGAGCTAGCTAGCAATATGCCTGAACCCTTGGCTAGCAGAATACTAACATGAGCGTCTGTGTGTTTCTGTGGGACTGTGGGTAGAACCTTGAGGCTAGATCGGAAAGACTGGGCCAAAATCTTTTACAACATATATAGGTACGAAGTTTCAGATAGTTCAAAAATGCATTTATACTGATTTATTTTTTTAAATTAGAAGAACTCTGTTATCATAATATATATTACTGCGTAATGATTTGGGAAATTTCACAGATCATGGAATGTTTCATGAAAACATGTTTTGGGGAATTGCGTTGCGTAGCATCCTACACAGCAGCTAAACTACAATTTATTTCCTTCTGTTTCTGCAAAATTAAGTTGTTCCACAACTATAGTTACACCAGACAGAGCCCTCACATGATGCCTTACTCTTTGGGGATTCACTTGGGGTACTTTGAAAGCTCTTAGTACATTCAGGCAAAAAAAAAATGTTAAAATATAATCATGGGAATCTGTGCTTGGGCAAATTAATGTATTGAGTTTATATTTAACAAACTGAGAACCTTCTAATTTAATTTGATTCCTTTATTCTGTGAGCACAATGGAGTTGATCTGCCTTGAGTCAAATGTGAGTCACTTCCCTATACCAAGGCCATATGGATTCAGTGTCATACTCCATACCCAGAAACTGCTACTGGTGGATAAACTGGCTCCAATGTGGAATAATTACATTTGTGATTGTTTATTTGTTTACAGCAGATAGATGGCAAAGCCTTCCTGCTTCTGACCCAGGCAGACATTGTCAAAGTGATGAAGATCAAGCTGGGCCCAGCACTGAAGATTTATAATTCTATCCTAATGTTCAGGAGCTCCCAGGACATCACTGGAGATGATGTTGCCTCAGGCCAAGAAGCCAGGAGATAAACGTCCTCCTGAACATCCATCAGCATTGGGACTTCTGCTTTTGGAAACCAGTTTGGCAACCATCCATTTGAATTTAATATCCCCATGGTCATACCCATATTTAATCTAGACCCTTTAAAGTGTCTGGTTTAGGTGTGTGGCAGAATTTGATAAATAAACTGCCAATGATTTGGACACTTAGGTCCAAGTATGGGTTTTGGTGGCATCCTTACTGCAACAAAGAGACTAAAGAAGCCATCCATATGTTTGCTCTCTATCATCTATTAAAAAAAATACTTTTCACTCTGCCAGCATTAAGTGTCTCAAGTGGTAAAATGCCAGGAAAATCAATTCATTAATGCATCATTAATGTGTTCACCAGAAACACACTTGAGCACAGCTCACATCTATCATCTGGGTGCAGCAAGTCTGAGAGATGGAAGCCTGAGACTTTCAAGAAGACTCATGAGGTTTCTGTGCCCTTAACTCAGGAAAATATTACTCTCTTAAAAAATACTAATAAGCACGTTGTTTTCATGATCCTTAGTTTTATTCCTTTTACTATTTCTTGGTTATGAGTCCAAAGTGCCCTGGAGCCTACTCCAAGGAGTATGCCTAGAAGTGGCAGAAGATGAGACTCTTAGAAGGACCTGCCATCTGAACTGCCTGGGGAGTTTGTTCTAACAGTGGTGTTGGCCAAAGACCCACCTGTGTGAAATTCCTCCTGCACCCAGTCTGGTGAAACACATTCCAGAATGAACTACTGTCCCATCTGTTGATGCTGAAGGAAGAGCATCAGGCTCTGGCTCCATCTCCACAGAGGCATGGTAGCAGGAGAGAAGACCTCCAGAAAGCAGCTTGGGATCTGTTCTCGGGCTGAATTTTTCTGACAGGCTTAGACTCCAGTCACATTTTAGAAGTGCATATGTCTGAGATTGGACTTGTGGACAGACCACCTCATAGTTATGAAAAAGGAGAGATCCAAGTCTACAGCTGTCCCTGCTCTTTCACATAGTAGCTACTACAACTGCCCTCCTGGAAGCAAAGACTTGTCCTTGAGGGGTGGGAACCAAAGGGGAGCCGTGAGAAAGATGTCGATGTGACAATACCCATCTGCTTCATTAATAACATTTTCAGTCTAACAAAGTTGATTCTGCTCGGTGAATTTCTTTAACTTAGGTCACTGAAAAAAAAATAACTTGAGAGAATATATATGGCATTCTTTAAATGCTTACCTAACATAAATTTAATAAACTATCAGGCAATGCAAATTTGCTTTTGTGATATTTTGTATTCCTGCTTCTACTGTTAAAGTTTTAATATATTTTAAATGTTAGTAAACATGTAAAAAGCAGCCTCTCTCTGTCTAACTGGATGTGTGGTCATAGCCTGTGCCTGCCTTATGGTCTGGGATCTGTTTTTTCTCAACTGTGGAAGAACATAGGTAATTGCATGCTTTGGCCAGCAGAAGCACTTGCTGGCTTTGACTGCTGTGTTCTCTTAGGGAAACAGTTAAGATATTAATAGTGGGAGAGATTAAGTTGGAAAGTTTTTAATTCATACAGGCTTTATAATTGCTCATTTTATAGAAGACCTGAGACTTGTGGCTTAGATACTTGCTACAGAATAATTCAACCATAGTGCCCAGAATAGAAGTAATGACACCAAGAAGAATTTGAACTGAACTATTTTTCTTGGAAGACAGTGTGTTCAGGTATAGATAGATCTGTATCTATATCCCCACTCTCAACATATCCATGAAGAAAACTAATATCCTTCCACCTGAGGAAATGACATCACTAAAGTAGTTGACCAAGCCATGAAGTAAAAGTCAGTCACTTGAGCATGCCTATTTTACCTGTGTGAATTCTACTACTACAACATCACGGCAGTAGAAGGAGACATACACAGCCATTTCTTACATGCTGCTCTGCAGGTCCAGCATTCATCAGGCACTCTATAATCCAGCTCTGTTAACCCCTTATATCTTCTCTTTGATGTCTCATGCTAGATTTAGACTGAACTTTCTTCAAAGTTCACCATGCTCTTATTGGTAGGAAGCCCCTACCATGGTACATCCTGCTTCACAGCAGAGTTCAGAATCTCAGTATTTTTTTCTTGAACCTTCACTGTAGGTGACCCCACAGCAACTGGCAACTCATTTTCTATTATACATCACTTTTCAGTGGTATTGCTACATCTTTAACTCTCCCAATCTCTCTAAAAGAGGTGTGGCTAGCCCATGACAGTTATGTTTATTGCAGACTCCCTGTGCTGACTGTAATGTCTGGCTCTACATGGACAGACAGCTGCATGCTGTGCTGATGAATGAAACAAAACAATTCAACTTCAATCCCAGCTTTCCAGCCACCTAGATAGGTGTAGCACTCCATAAAGTGGAAAACGGTGAGCACGTGGAGAATTGGTTTGTAATTTTGATTTGGAGAATGTGTGTGAATATGTGTGTGTGTGTGTGTGTGTGTGTGTGTGTGAATGTAAGCACACATAAGATTTTGATATTTACAAGTGGAATGAGTGCAAAATGAGAGCTATTTCTTTACGTTGGCACTAGAATAAACCTACTACAGAAAACTCTAAGTTCCTTCCATTCAAGGCATTTTTCCTCCATCTCCACATGCCTGCCCGTACTCTCCAGAATGGTCTGAGATACTGAAAGCAGAAATATATAACCTACCAAGAAGATCACCAACATAGTGTCAGGTGTGACACGGTATCCAGGAAGCCACAGGTGTGGGGTCACTCCCTAAAGCCTCTCCTCTGAATTTTCACCTAGTATCTGCCTTTGAGTCAGCAAGAAAACAGCAAAATTGTAAACAAGACCCCAAGAAATAAAAGTGTCTATGTTATTAAAAATAGTTCCCCTTCAGGACTATTTGCACAACACAAAACAAGTTCACGTTGTGATGCTAGAAATGAAATCATTAGCAAGAATTCTAAGGGAGCTCAGAACTTCTCACATGGTACTTCCACAGTGGCAGTAATTTCAGATAACTTTTGCAAAAGTAAAATTCTAATTTACAATAACACTAAAGCATTAAAAAATAAGCCTATTCTTAATAATTTTACATACCTCCTCTCTTAAGTGAGACACCTAAGCTCATAGAATGTATCCACACATTAAGACTCTCCCAGCATGGTAGTGCCAAAGATGGACTCCATGAAAGCGTGGGCCTCCGAGTAATGGTGTCTTCCTCTTGCCAAATGATGACTGTTAAACATTCTGGAATGTCTAAGACAAGTCACCTTTGTCTAGAGTTCCCTCCCAGTCCTAGGAGTTGAGGTAGGCTTACTAAAGTCCAGAAAGGGCACTTGGACTGTAGAGTAAGGTCTGAGTTTGAATTGGGCTCTGCACCTCAAAACACTTGCTTAATCTCAAACTGTATCTTAACCTGTCTGCCAATGACCAGTTTTTCACATTTATTCATTTGGCATTTTTGTTCTAGATCATTTTAGGAAATTCTTCATTTATTGATGTAACTTACAGAAGAAACTGAAAAAGATTATTTTTCATGTTAGATGTTCCTGTAAATATAATCTTAATATTTGAGAATATGTTCTTCATGGATATAATACTGCTATAAATATTTTTATATTAAAACATTTTTTCTTATAAATATATGCATGAAGATGTTTGATAATAGATTTTTGAATATTCAGAATTCTTTTAAATATATTTTTCTATGAATACATATATTTTTAATGAATAATATATTAAGAAGAAATCTTATTTTTTTTTTCAAAAATCTATTCTTGTCATGTGCCCCCAGATGGCATTTCTCTTAGTCTTTCAGTTCTAGTTGGAGTAGAAAATCGGGCCACTTAACCTTTTACAATGATGTTATAAAGACCAAATAAGTTTTTTAACTTAAACTTAAGATTTAAACAAATAAATTTGATGACTGAATCACTCAGTTAATTGGTGATTAGCAGTTGTATTTCTCAATAAAATCATCTGCCTCCAAGGATTTGCACCACATATTCCTGTCAGGAGGATGGGGGAGTTTGAATCCAGTGACCAGTCAGATGTCATCTTGCTATCAGAACTGATTGTCCCAGAAGGATGCCTGTAGAACCCAGGGGACATCCAGATGGCAGTGAAGATCTGATTCATAAAGGAAAGGATGAGAGCAGAGCAGAAAGCTGTGCATACTGACACCAGGCATTCTTCTTCTGGGGACCAAGATGGATTGAGGGCACTACTATTCTGTCTCTGCCATAAAGGAGGGGATAGAAAAGGGATGTGGGGCGAGGTAATCTAAGAACAGACACAAAAATGTTAATGGAAGAAGAAAAGAAAAAGTGTAAGAAGCGGTGCTTAAATCCCTGCGTTAACTTGCTTCTCTGCAAATGGCTGTTTCATGAGATCAAGCTAGTTGTTTATGCTGTTTCACTGTAGAGGACCACCCATCAGTTTCCTCTTTCCTTCACCTTGAAATTAGATTCTGTTCCCTTTGATGTAGAAAGCTAGGCATCAAAGCAAATTGATTTATAAAGAACAGAGTACTAAGAAATCCCAGGTTAAACTCAGAAATTAGGGGGCAGATTGAACTGCAATCCTTGCACTTCTGCTAAAAACAAGTATGTGGAGGAACACACATAGAGACTTCTGAAAGGCAGAAACATCTTTACATTGTGAAGTTCTGGGGTCTGTCTGTAAGCTAATTCCAGAGAGAAAATCATCAGGAGTTATTGGCTAACATTAGCTTGATCTCATATGTTTAAAGTCTCTGGGAAAATGATGTATTTAACAGGTCCTTATCTATCTCAGCCATGAGAACACAGACTGGATAATTCAGAAACCAGAGACATTTCTTGCCAAGTTTCTGAGAATGAAGAATCCAAGAGCATGTCCCCCACTGGCAAAGGTGAGGGCCATCCCACAGCTGAAGACAGAAGACCAAAAATCGAAGGAGTATCGGGAGCCACAAAGGATGATAAAATGTGGTCATGAGGGCAGAGGACATAATTACCATTCTGTAAGCCCCATCTGCAGTGGTGACCCATGGGTGATGGGGGGTTGTCCAACACATGAGCTGTGAGGGATGCCTTCAAACTGTGGTTTATGGAAAATGAAGGAGCCCATTTATCAGCTGCTCTTTTAATTGGGGAATCCGTGAGAAATGTGAACAACTGCAGCATGTGGGGATAGGGTATTCTCTACAGTTCTCTTTAAAAAGGAAGGGAGGGAGGGAAATGTGATATCTTCAAAAGGAAGCAATTGGCATTTCAATTGGTCTGGTGTTGCCAATCAAAATGATGGTCAGGCTGCAAGGCACTTTACAGTGTCTTACTGAAGGAGAATTCAGAAAAGTTAGTTGGTGTTGATCATTGAATTTTTAAATTTTTCAGGTTTCAGTCTCCAGCACAGACAATCTGTTTTCTCTTTTCATTTACTTGAATGTACTTGTCTTTCATGGGCCTTTGTTTCTATCGGTCTCAATCTAAGGTTGTTTATCAAGGAGATTTTCCTACTTACCTTCCAAATCAAGAAGCCTAAAAAGTAAAGGAAAAATATCACAAATGCCTATCACATATCCATATGGATTTGATTCTGAAATTGCTTTCAGATGAACCAGAATATTTATTAGAGCAGTTTGTCTGTCTGTGTGAAAGTTTTCAATGTATTCACTCGGCAAATGCTTATTGAAAACTGCATGCTCTGACAAGCACTGTCTTCACGAGAAGGATGAACAAATTAGGTAGAAATTGTTCACAAGCAATGCTAACTGGACCCAGTAGGGTGTGTGTGTGTGCATGTGTGTGTGTGTGTGTGTGTGTGTGTGTGTGTGTGTGTGTGTGTGTGTGTTAATAATTAAGGAAAGGAGACACAGGAAGCGTTTGACTTCAGAAAGAGAGGAATGGACGGAAATTGTGTAAATGTAATACTCATAGATGAAATTCCCCAAAATAAAATGTTTAAATTAAAACAAATTATTTTTATAAAACCAGTTCACATTGGTGACTCTTGGGCTACAAGATTAAGATGAATATAGGAAAGATAAAGAGAAACTTTTAGAATCCTAATAATGGATATATGACTTTCTGGCATACATGTCTCTGGAAATATGATCAGGCTATGCCATTCACTGGAATTCCCTAAAGGTAGTATTTGAGTGAAGAGACAACTTGTCACCACATATTCTGTAATAATAAGTTTCTGGCCTAGGCCAGAGGTTTGGATCCACTCACAGCCCTGCTGTACTTTGCCCCAAATAATCACACAAAGGCTTATATTAATTTCATAGTGATTGACTTATGGCTCAGACATATTGTTAGATAGCTATTTCATATTAACTCAATCTATTTCCATTAATCTATTTAGACATGTGGCTTGGTACCTTTTCTCCGAGCAGTATGACATCTGCTGGCATCTCTCTTGGCATCTCTGATTCTCTGCCTATTGTTCTTCCCAGAGTTTTTTTAGTCTGGTAGCCCTGCCCACACTTCCTGTCTGCCTTCTGTATAACCAGCTTCTTATCAAACCAGTAGGAGAGACAAATATTTACCAGAACATATTCCCCTACAATACCCAGTTGTTGGCATGATCTCTTCTTCATCTTTGTTCATTCTCTGTCCATGCCAACCATAGAGATGTTCGCATACCAGTCCCCTAAGGCCTAGAATGACCCATTGCATAGATGTTCACAAAGCTAACTGCCTCAATGAAAACTGTAGATATTATTTTAAGTACAAGGTTGGAATTTGCCATTTAGTGACTAGCTAACTTGAAATTGGGAGACTTTTATCCCCTTGGGTTGTAAGTGGTAATTAACAAGAAGTAATCAGACATATTTCTAATGTGATCAACTGAGATTGTCATCAGGCAGGTAATTTTAAACACTGTCGTCTTTTAAATACAGATTCAATAATTTTAGCTCAGTGGTGCTCTAATATTTATTATGCATGTGTAGTAATTTTAGAAACATAGCTAGGTTCAATAATCCAAAAGGCTTGGTAATGCAAAATTATACAATAAATATTTGACTCTCAAAATCCCCAGGGAGGGTGGGGAATTAATAGGTGATTAGAAATTGAGTAGAATTCTGAACTTAAAGAAAAGCACATTGGCAAACCGTGTCTGATGGGGAGGTGGAGGGTCATGGCCTGTATAGGAGCAACACTGCATATTCGGCATAGAGCTTGCACTATTGCTACTCAGAAAGTAATCCAGGGCACGTTTCTCAATCCAGTAGTTTGGGTGCATGTTGACTTGAAAACTGAATTGCCTTAGGAGATGTACAATTTTCATTTAAATTGTTTGTATTTAGTTAATTTTATCACTGTAGGCAAGTTCCATTTAGCTAGAAAATCTGTAAACTACAAAATTTTGTCCAGATCAGAGCCTGGTAAAAGTATTCTTTCATCGGCTCCTGCAGGAAAGGTCTATTTTTCCTTGTCTGGTTACTTGTTTTCAGCTTGAAAATCCATCTGCAACTTGTGACCACTCTTAGCAGGCTTAGGCTGACAGAAACCTATTCCACAGTTCAGCCTGTGTTATAAGTTAGAACAGCTAGACAATTGGAATGTCTGCCCTTGGGAAACAATAAAGAAACAAAGAACCTACTTATGTAAGAGCTTTACACTACAAGGTATATACTCCATTTTTTTTTTACAAGTTTTAAGCTTGTAAAAAAAAATGTTCCCACAAATCCATTTACTGCTCAATTTTTATTGTTTAACACACACAATAAATCACTGGGCACATCCCTGAGAGCAACTTTATAGCTTTCTCAATCTTGATGAGGGTCCAAGTATAAATTAATAGGCAAATAGATCATATTTGGCTACTTGGATCATGTGATCACAGTCATCTTTATTATCTCATCTCCAACAAGTCCCTAGTAAAAACAACTACAAAATGTCCAGCAAAGGTGTATGTAAGGCAGTCCCAGGAGAGGGAAGGGTTGATCTCACCAAATTTCCACCATTTCTAAGTGCTAACACAATATATTCACAGAGTTAAAAAGAATTTAATGGTTTTTTAAAAAATGATTTTCTTACATACCAATCACTATTCCCCTCCCTCCCCTCTTTCCAGTAATCCCCCAGATTCCCTCCACTCCACCCTCATTCACTCCTCAGAGAGTATAAGGACTCCCATGGAGACTCAATACAGTCTGGCACATCAAGTTGAGGCATGACCAAGCCCCTCCCACCTATATCAAGGCTGAACCAGGATTCCTCTTGAGGAAATGGGCTTTAAAAAGCCAGTTCATGTACTAGATTTAAATCCTGGTCTCACTGACAGAGGCTCCACAAATTGCTCATTCCACACAACTGTCATCCATATTCAGAGGGATCCATATTCAGAGAGCCTAGTTTGGTCACATGCAGGCTCCTGAGCTGTCAATCCAGAGTCTGTGAGTTTTCAGCAGCTCAGGTCAGCTGTCTCTGGGTTTCCCCATCATGATTTTAACCCCTCTTGCTCATATAATCCCTCCTCCCTCTCTTCCACTGGACTGAAAGCTTGACCTAGTGCTTAGCTGTGAATCTCTGTATCTGCTTCCACCAGTTGTTAGTTCTATGATGACAATTAGAGACTTCGTCAATGTGATTACAGAGGAAGGCCAGTTCAGGAGCTCTTCCCACTATTGCTTGGAGGTTTGGATGGTCATGTTTGTGGACTCTTGGTTATTTCTCTAGCACCATGTTTCTCACTAATTCCAAAATGACTCCCTCTATCAAGATTCATTGTTCTCCCTCTCTGTTTCTACCCCAACTCAACCATCCCATCCCCTCATGTTCTCTCCCCTCTCACCAAGCTCCCAGTTTATTTAGGAGATCTTATCTATTTTTCCTTCTCAGGGGGGACCCATGAATGTTCCTCTAGGGTCCTCCATGTTACCTGGCTGTTCTGTGGTTATAGATTGTAGCCTGATTATTCTTTGCTTTATGTCTAATATCCACTTATGAGTGAGTACATACCATGTTTATCTTTCTGGGTCTCTGCTACCTAAGAATGATTTTCTCAAGTCCCATCCATTTGCCTGAAAACTTCAGGATGCTGCAAAATACTCCATTGTGTAAATGTACCTCTTTTTTTTTTTATCTATTTTTGGTTGAGGGTCATCCAGATTCTAGCTATTACAAATAATGCTGCTATGAACACAGTTGAGCAAATGTCCTTGTAGTATGAATGTGAATCCTTTGGATGTATGCCCAAAAGTGGTATTGCTGGATCATGAGGTAGACATTCACTTTTCTAAGAAACCACCATACTGATTTCCAAAGTGGCTTTATACTCAGACCAGCAACAGAGCTCCAGCATAGGCTGTCATCAGTGTTTTTAATCTTAGCCATTCTGACAGGTATAAGATGGTATCTCAGAGTTGTTTTCATTTGCAATTCTCTGGTGGCTAAAGATGATGAGCAATTCTTTAAGTGTCTTTTGGCCATTTGCAATTCTTCTGCTGAGAATTCTCTATTGAGATCTGTACTCCATTTTTAATTGGATTATTTGGTTTTTTTTTTTTTTGGATCTTCAGTTTCTTGAGTTCTTTATCTATTTTAGAGATAAACCCTCTGTCAGAAGTAGGGTCGGTGAAGATCTTTTCCCATTCTGTAGGCTATTATTTTGTCTTATTAACTATGTCCTTAGCCTTACAGAAGTTTCTCAGTTTCAGGAGGTCCCACTTATTGATTGTTGTTCTTAGTGTCTGTGCTACTGGTGTTATATTTAGAAAGTGGTCGCCTGTGCTAATGTGTTGCAGGGTATTTCCCCCTTTCTTTTCTATCAAGTTCAGTGTGACTGGGTTTATGTTGAAGTCTTTGATCTACTTGAATTTGAGTTTTACACAGGTTGATAGGTTTGGATCTATTTGTATTTTTCTACATACCACCATCCAGGCATGCCAACACAATTTGTTAAAGATACTATCTTTTTTTCCATTGAACATTTTTGACCTCTTTGTCACAGATCAGGTGTTCATAGGTGTGTGGGTTAATGTTGGGGATTTCAATCCAAGAATATCTTAAAGAGAGAAACTTGATAAACACAGCTTCAAAATTAATAATAGTTGTAGTTAGTTTGTTCCTATGTAGGCATATTAAGTAATGAAAATAATTGTTCCCTATGTCTTTTCTCTAAAATACATGGAACATAAAAAGTAAAATCTAAAGCAACTCAAGCTGAGTTAGGCTCAGCTACAGATGAAGAAAGCATAGAAGGTCACAGCTAATGCCCACAGATACACTATGGCCACCTCAAATTCCTGCTAAGCACTTGTTCTATAGTCAGACCAGAAGGGTTTGCTTTTTGTTTTTGTTTTTAGTTTGTGTGTGTGTGTGTGTGTGTGTGTGTGTGTGTGTTTTAAATCATTTTACTCACCCACCCTCTTTCAATAAAATAAGAATGCTTTTGCTTAAATGAAATGTATACATTGCTTTTGGTAAGATTGCCACTTTTACAGTCTTGATCCTACTTATCCAAGAGCATGGAAGATCTTTGCATTTTCTGATATCTTCTTCAATTTCTTTCTTCAGTGACTTAAATTCTTGTAATACAGGTTCTCTACTTCTTTGGTTAGAGTTACCCTCAAGATATTTGGTGTTATTTGAGCATATTCTACAGTGTGATGTTTCTCTTATTTCTTTTTCAGATTATTTATCATTTGTATACAGGAGGACTCCTAATTTTCTTGAGTTAATCTTGTACCCTGCTAGATTGCTGAATGTGTCTATCAGCTGTAGGAGGTCTCTGGTAGAATTTTGGGGGTCATTTATGTATACTTTCATATCATTTGTAAATAGTGAAAGTTTGACTTTTTTCTTTACAATGTGTGTCCCATTAATCTATCTCATTTTGTTGTCTAGCTAGAACTTTGAGAACTATATTAAAGAGATATGGAGAGTGTGGATAGCCCTGTCTTGTTCCTGATTTTAGTGGGATCACTTCGAGTTTCTCTCCATTTAGTTTGATATTGGCTGTTGGATTGTTGTATATTGCCTTTATTATGTTTAGGTATGTTTCTTATATCCCTAATCTCTCCAAGACCTTTATCATGAAGGGGTGTTGTATTTTGTCAAAGGCTTTTTAGAATCTAAATAGATGATCATGTGTTTTTTTTTTCCTTTCAGGTTGTTTATATGGTAGATTACATTGACAGATTTTTGTATGTTGAACCATCCCTGAATCTCTGAGATAAAGCCTACTTGACCGTGGTGAATAATGTTTTTGATATGTTCTTGGATTTGGTTTGCCAGTATTTCATTGAGTATTTTTGCATCAATATTCATGAAGGACATTTATCTGTAATTCTCTTTCCTTGTTGTGTCTTTGTGTAGTTTGAGTATCAGAGTGACAGTACCCTCATAAATTTAGTTTGGCAATATTTCTTCTGTCTATATTATGTGGAACAATGTAAGGACTATTGGTATTAGCTCTTCCTTGAAATTCTGCACTAAAAATGTCTGGCCCTGGGCTATTTTGAGGTGTGGACTTTTAATAAATGTTTGAAGTTATAGGTCTATTTAAGAGACCTGGTCTCTTATTTTAGTCTGAATATAATTTTAGTAAGTAGTGTGTATCCAGAAAACTGTCCATTTCTTTTGTTTTCCAATTTTGTGGAATATAGGCTTTTGAAGTATGACTTAGTGATTCTCTGCATTTCCTCACTGTCTGTTGTTATGTCCCCCTTTTCTTTTCTGATTTTGTTAATTTGGATATTCTCTCTCTGCCTTTTGGTTAGTGTGGATAGGGGTTTGTGTAACTCACTGATTTCTCAAAGAACCAACTTTTGTTTCATTGATTCTTTGTACTGTTTTAATTTTATTGATTTTAGCCCTGAGTTTGGTTATTTTCTACTCCTCCTGGGTGAGCTTGCTTCTTTTTGTTCTAGTGCTTTCACATGTGCTATTCAGTCACCTATGTAAGATTTCTCCAAATTTTTTATGTGGGCACTTAGTGCTATGATCGTTCCTCTCAGCACTGCTTCAAGTTTGGGTATGTTTTGGATTCATTTTAATTGAATTATAGAAATGCTTTATTTTTTTCTTGACCCAAAGGTGGTTCTGTTTATAACTGTTCAGTTTCCATGAGTCTATAGGCTTTCAGTAGTTTGTTGAACTCTAACTTTAGGTCATGTAGTTCTGATAGGATACAAGGGGTCATTCCATTTATTTGTATCTATTAATATTTGCTTTATGACTATGTAGTCAATTTTAGAGAAGCCTCCACAGGGCTCTGAGAAGAAGGCATATTCTTTAATGTTTGGGTAGAATGTTTTGCATGTATCTATTAGGTCTATTTGAGTCATAGCCTCTGTTAGATCCCTTATTTCTCTGTTAATCTTTTGCATGGCAGACTTGTCCACCAGTTAGAATGGAGCACTGAAAGTCTCTCACTATTAGTGTGTGGGATTTGGTGTGCACTTTAGGCTTTAGTAATGTTTCTTTTACATACATGGGTTCCCATCTCTTTTAATCATTCACCAAAGGTGTGTTATTGCTGCACTATTTATGATGGAACAACCTGGATGTCTAACGACAGATGAAAAAGTATAGAATATGTGGTTCATATGCACTTGTGATGTTTCTAGCCATAACATTATGTGATTTATTAGAGAAATGCATACAAGTATTGATCAATACATCATATTAAATAAATTAAGCCACTCTCAAAAAGAAAAACACTATATCTTCTCTTACTTCTGGTTCCTAGATCTCAGATACATAAAATTACATATGTGTGTGTACATATATATGTATTTAAGTTCATATATGTGTCATAAAAGTACAAGTAAAATTGTCTTGGAAAAACAATGGGATTAACTTTGAAAGTAGAAAAGTTAGAAAGTATGAAGGAAAATATGTTCTATGTGTAACATATATTTGTAAAAAAATGTTATGCGACCATGTGATATAGACATATACAACATATTTTTCTATTTTTTTAACTAGTCAAAGTTTTGCTATAAACAGCATTTGCACTTTACATTGTTTCTATGATGAAGACTTGATTTACCTAGTCCCTAAAATCCCCACTGGGGTCAGTTAACTTTGTATAAACAATTTGATCAGGACATGTCACATCTATGCCAGGAGATCACCCAGCATCACTGAGTGATAAATGCACTCAGATCACTGAGAAGTGCATTTATAATGATCACAGTGGGGTGGGAAAGAGTATTGATGGTGTGGCCCAACTTTCAAGCTAATGGGATAACAAAAGTGCAGAGCCAGTGGCTAACATGAGGATTCCTTCCAGAAAATCTATCCAGGTGTATTCTCTTGCTGCACAACAGAGGTTGCTTGCTCCGAATCTGCCAGGCATGCTGCAGTGAGGTTTACACTCATCTTCAGTCTTCCCCTGGACACCAAACGCACTCCTCCTCTGGACCATTCTTGGCTCATGATTCTTCCAAATATTGTCTCTTAGAACAACTTTCTCTCATAAAGCCTCATAGACCTCAGCAGCAGGAATAGAAATTATAGAGGGTACATGCACAATTCATGAGATTTAAATGAGCCAATAAGTGAAATGTCCTGATATCTGAGCTGTGAGATGGGGGTAGTTGGATGTTTTGATAGTAAATGTAATGGCCTTCCTGATGTAAACAGGAACCTCACACAAGGTGATCCTGAGGAACCTGAGTTTGAGAACTACCCCTCAGAGACCTTTGTCTGCATGCTTTTCTCTCTGCTATCCAAGAATTCCAAGAGCATCTTTGAGGAGAAGAACCTGTAGTCATGAGGTCAAGCCAAGGCACATGGACTGCAGTGACAGAGATGAGTAGAGCTTCTGTCTAATTTGCCATGTTTCTGTGTTGTGTCCCACCTGCTGTGCTGCCTTTCCAAAGGGGCCCTTCCATAACTTCTGAAAGCAAATGAGGATGGCACCAGGCATGCACACTACAGTCCAAAGCCTGATAGTGTTCAGCAACAGAATTTCAACAAGGCTTTTTTCTTACTTCCATTGCCAGTTTCTGAGCTTGTAAGATGCTTCCAGTATTCTTTAAAGCCTGGGGACAAGAAGAGCTTCCCAGGATATCTCATCCTGCCTGGGACACTCAACCAGCTGCTTACTTTTATGTTGAAATGTTGTTGTGAGACTATGTTCTTGTACATTGTAAAGATTTATCACTAGTACTGGTTTAATAAAATGCTGATTGGTCCATAGCTTGTCAAGAAGTATAGGTGGGGCAACCAAACTAGGAGAATTCTGGGAAGTGGGAAGGCAGAGAAGCAGTTGTCAACCAGAAAGAAGCAGAGGAAGCAAGATGAGAATGCTGCACTGAGCTAAGTTACCAAACCATGTGCCTAAGCATAGGTAAGAATCATGGGTTAATTTAAGTGTAAGAGCTAGATATTAATAACTCTGAACTACTGCCCAGCAGTTACTATAATATTAAGCCTTTAACTGAATTATTTGGGAAGTGGCTACCAGATATTTGAGAATTTCTGGCAGGACAGAAACTTCTGACTACATTGCTATTCCTCTGATAATTTTGTAATATGAAGACATAAAACAGTTCTGTCCATTAAAATCAGTAGTGAAGATGAGGAGGTAAATCAGTCAGTAAATCACCTTCTATACGCACACCAGGACCTGGGTTCAGATTTGCAGCATACATGTAAAAAAAAAAAAGTATAATGCCAAGACTATAATACTAGTACAAGGGAGGATTCCCAGAACCCATTAGCCAGTCTACTCAATAAGTCAGCTGGGCTTAGTGATGGAAGACATCTGAGGTAAGCTTCTGTCATACACACACACACACACACACACACACACACACACACACACACACACACACAAACATGCACATTCTCCGGCATATACACTAACATGCACAAATACATACATGCACACATCATACATGTACATGCATTCATACTAACATGCACAAACACATGCATACTCATACATGAACAAGTACATACATTCATATACTTTCCATACACACACAAACAGACAAACAGTGATATTAATGCTGTGTTTAAAGAAAATTACAAAACAGCATTGTTTTGGACTAGGTCTTAAATTGTACCCTCCAAGAGACCAAAGAGAAACTGCAGACAAGTCATGTCCACTAATGTTCTCATTTCTAGATTAAGTGATGTAATTCATGACTGTAACTCCAGTCCTAGGGAGATAGAGACAGGAGCTTAGATTACATAGAATCCTGCTATTCAAAAGAAAAGGCAAACAAAAGAAGGTTCCAGTTCCCCATTGGAAACTCAGCTGCTTAGCTGACTCAGAAACTGAGGTTGGAGCCTTAGGAGTCAAATTTCCCAGCAGGACTCTTTCTGAGGGTAGCATAATGATTGTTCATCAGAAACAAGAACCCACCTGAAGTGACCTGGCGTTAAATGATCAGTCCCCTTCCTGTTCTTCTGCCTGCTTGATTCCATCTTAGGAAGATGATTTTGGAGGGACCAGTCCATTCTGCTGCTGGGCTCTGCTTTCTTCTGCCCCTCTTTGTCTATAAAACTAACCTCCCCAGCTCAGCTGACGGGAACACTTATCTGATTGTTCTGGATAAAAAGTATCACCTACATCTAGAATTGAAAACAAAGCCAATTAAAATCTTAAATAAAATTGTGATACCTTTGTCCTTCAACAACTGCAGAAGTTTATTTGCCTCAAAGATAACTATGAAGAGGTCATGGTATATAAATACATCTTCAAAATGAGTAAGATGATGACTAACACAGAATATTGGGCAAAGGACATAAATAACAAAAAGAAATCTGACATCATTGTAAGAAAAAAATAGTTCCAATTGCTAGTATTTAAATAAAAGTTCAGAATTCAAATAGAGCTGGGGTTCAGTGGAGCTGTAGAACAAATGGTTAGTGCTTTCTCTTTCTCTCTATCTCTGCTTGACAATGAAACACCTTATCCACCTTCCCCTGCTCTTTATACAGACAGAGTCATTCTGTAAACCTAGACTGCATTTGGACTCCATGTAAGCTAGACTTGCCTGGGACTTGCAGTCCTTTCTCAATGCTGACAGATAGGTGTGTTCCACTGTGCCAGACAGAATGCTACATCCTAACTTTAGCAAATAATGAAAACAAAGATACAGAGAGAAGAGGGCAGAGAAGAGGTGACACCAGCCAGCCACTGAAGGAGCAAGACATATTAGAACATAGGTAAATCCACAAGACATATAGCAAAACACAGATGAATAGAAATGAGTTAAGTTGCAAGAGCTAGTTGGTAAGGAGCCTGAGCCAGAGACCAGTTTGTAATTTACGTTAAGCCTCTGAGTGATTATTTAAAAGCAGCAGTGAGACCAGGTGGGTAGAAAAACCTCCATCTACAAAGAGGGCATGAATTAAAGAATGGGCAGAAAAGGAAGAGAGAGCAGGAAGGAGAAGAAGATGTCAGAGGTGATGTGGGCTCACTTTACAACCTGAATGCCACCGCATGAGAGCAAGGACATTCCTTCCATGGACATTAACCCAGCCCTACCAACACTTCTGAAAGGCTCCAAATGGAAATCCTAACAATTCCATCATGCTAGCCTAATTCCAGTAGATGCTTAGGAGGGAATAAACAACATCCAGACTCTAGAAATAGTCTCCTCAGGCTATGTCCTGAGGATTTAAGCATAAATATGAACCAGGATTTTTTTTCACAAGTGTTTTTAAAAGATGCACAAGAGAAAATCTTGATGGCAGCATAGCTTGTGAGAAAAAGGGAGTGTGTTGAGAAGGATGCTTCTGTGTGCAAACAGGTTAGGGATACATCACTTTTCTGTAACTTAATAATGAGAGAAGAACAGATATGTTATAACTCAAGGATATCCTTAACAGTTGTTAGTTAGCATACAAAATAATGAGTTTCCTTACTGCATACACAATAGGTTTGACTGACCCTCCTTCTACATTTGCCTGGCAAATGCCCTGCTCATCTCCTATCAGTTTCTTCCTTTCTGTTTCCTGATAACATATATTCTATTACTTTTTCCTATTTTTCTTTATTCTTAAGATCTCTTTCCCCTACCATAGTCCCATTTTTATTCCCAAGACCATCTTAATTAGCTTTAACGTTTAACTTGACATAGCCTAGAGTCTCCTGAAAATGAAGTTCTAGTTGAGAGGTTGCCCCAAATCAAATTAAGTGTATGTATAGGAGGGTTTTTTTTTTAAGATGATTAATTCATGAAGAAGGGCCGGCCTGCTGTGGACAGCACTATTCCCTGGACCATATGAGAAAGATAGCAAAGCATGAACCTGAGTTCAAGCAAGAAAGCAGCATTCCTTCATGGCTTCTGCTGCCTGTTTCCTGGCTAACATCCTGTTCTCACTTCCCTCAATGATGGACTTTGTGATCTGGAAGTATAAATCAAATAAACTTTTTAAGTTGCTTTTGATAACAGTGTTTTCTGACAGCCATCAGAACAGGAATGAAGCTAAAATCCACACAAATAATCTATCCACACATACATGTGCATATGTAAAAATTAACATCTATGGTCTACAGACAAGAAAAAGATGCTGTATTTGTCTCTGAGCATCTATGGTATTTTGTACAATGAGGTATTCCCATTTCTACTCACTTTCCTGTAGCTGTCATCATTTTGTCTGTCTTTACATTTGAATACATTTCCATTGTGTGTACCATGTTATTGTTATTCATTCATCTCTTGGTAGACATCTCAGCTGGTCCATATCCTGGATATTGTGATTAATACAGTCACAAACATAGAAGTGGAATACCTGGGCCTATGGAAGTTCAATCTTTACATTTTTGAGAATCCTCTGTATTGGGTTTCATAGTATCTACATTGTTTTATACTCCTACAGCAGTGATTAAAGTTACAAGGCCTTGTCATCATTTGTCATTCTTTGCTTCCTTGATGTTAGTCACTCTGAGTAAGTAAAAGTCACCAAGAAACTTGGTAAAAATTTAAATCTATGCAGGAAATAATAAGAAAAAAATTATACAAAGTATACTAAGTTTTATGTATAAGTAGTGGGATCATGGCTTGCTTCCATCTCTCCTACGTAAGGGCTTTTAGTGAAATCTTAGTAACAACTTTTAAATTATAAATGTACATATTCATATGTTCTTGAGACTTCTCAGACATGCACCTTTATGCTCTCCAGTATCGAAGAGCTACAGGTAAGTACAGTGACTCTTGAGATGTTTCAGAATAATGTGCCCACACACTAAAACTTTGCCCATCCTTTCTTCTGGCCTCCATTCTCCTTACCACTGAGACTACCACAAACCTCCTCTGTACATAAACACTTAGCAGTCTCTGTTCTTCATCACAGACTCTTCAGTCCGTCTGATCCATGGACAAGTCAGCATTCCCCAGATTCTTGGATTGCTCCTGAAACAGGTGTGTCTCCTCATCAGATCTTGCTATGTCTGAAGGTAACTTGTTGCCACAAGTTTGAAGTTTTATGACCATAAGGATGCCATCAGTGTGAATGGATTAATGCTGGTCCTTGGCGTACTCTGGATCTCACAGGAGTGAGTCTATCTAAGAGTAGATAATTATAAAGTGAAGCCACCCATGTGTGCAGTCTCATATGTATGGGCCAGACCCATCTCTTCTCTGCCATGCTATGACACTACCAGGGAGGCCTTACCACGACACGGGTACAATGTTGCTTATAGACCCGACACCAGGATGAGAAGTTAAGTATTTCTTGGGTGTGTTGTAGCAACAGTGAATGAACTAAAACACAGATACACATTTTGATCAATATATAGACAACCATGTGTCCTAGTAAAGGCACTTAGCTATGCTTTTGGCTCAACCAAGGTGGACCCTTAGAGCTGAACAATTCATTCTCAGTTATCTATGATAACGCCTTATGCAAATGAGATGAAATTTCCCATAGCAAGAAAGAGTTAAGATTGAACCGGATTGCCCAGGCTGGAAGTAGTTTAAAACTGCCAAATAAAGTGGAGTGTTTCAACATGCTAGTACCTGTATTTTCTTTTGGAAAAAAAAATAAATTTACTTAATAGCTATAATTTTAACATGCTGATTGTTTATATCATTAACCCTGGGCACCTATGGGAAAAATAGAGCATTTGAAGCACTTGATCTGATGTTACAAAGATAAAGACTGGAAGACTGAACCCCACATAGACATCACCTAATGTCTCAGTCTTTTATGAATTCCAGCGCTATCCTTCACATCCTCTCTATGTCCTGTTGGCAACACGGTGGCATTGTCCATTTGCCTTGTCTATGATCCACCCCCATAATCACTGATCCTAAGACCCTCAAGCCATGTTCCCAAGTGCTTGCTGGAGTTGTAGACGGCCAGCCACAGTTGGTAGCCCCAAACTATGTCCTCAGAATGCTGATGTCTCCTCCTGAAGACTCTATAGCTCCTGTCACAGAGTAAGCTCTGGCACCAGCACTGGTCATTTCTTTCGAGTCTACTAGCTCTTCTCTTCCCCTTTCACACATTCTTTTTAGATTAGACTGACCTTCCCAGATCTCTGATCTGAGTCCCTAGGACATGGATCATCATGACATTACCAAGGCTAAGCCTTCACTGTGGAGAATCACTCACCTCTCCAAATGTTTGTCTTAGCATCAGCCAGAAGTGCCCTGCTCAATGCCTCTTGTCTTTCAGTTTGCTCTTGCAGGGTCTCTTTTTGCTCCTCCTATAAATAGCCCCTTAGCAATCCTGCCCTGACCTACTTGCTATGGTGGGTTGACTCTACAAATGTGAATGTTACTAGTACCTCTTTGTCCTTCAGGGGGAGTTCTACCTTTCTCTAGCCAGCTTCTGCCTGCCTGTCTGCCTTGACAAGAGAACTCTGCTTTGCTGTCGTTGGCTCTTAAATTTGTGTTGTGCAATATTAGGAGAAGGGAATGAATAGGAGAGAAGCAATAAGGTCATAATTGAAAGATCTTAAGAATGAATGACTGAGGGGAAACAAGAAGGGGAGAAGCAGAAGAAAGAGGAAGTGCCTGGGTGTCCTGAGTTTCTTGTCAGCATTTCAGCATGTTCCTTCTCATGATGTAGTGCTATTTCCCGCATTAGTCTCCAGCCCTGGTTCATGTGTGGACCCTGCTTGCCATGGCTCTGTTATACCTACATAATTGTTGTTGTGGCTATATGAAAGTGTTTCTCACTCAATTTTCTTCCCAAAATTTCCACTTTAAATATATTACGAAGTTTTCATGCCTATGAGATGAAGTTTGGAGGAAATATGTTAGAAAGTAGGATGCCATAAGCAATATCAAGAAAAAGGAGAAAAGAACAGCACCCTTGTGTGCTAAACATCTCAGAAATGCAACTACATGGATCTAAGAATTAGATTTAGTGCTAACTATGGAGACCAGAATATGAGACTTGAGATTCCTCTGCAATTTCACTGTTCTCATCAGTCAAGAGTTTGTGCCATAATCTTCTCACTAAGATATTATTTGGAACTTTCTAGTTTGAAGCTGATTTCTTGAATATTAGCTAAGCTGGGTGTTCAGTACAGCCTGAGGGGGCAGTGATGTATCATTCACTCAACTTGGAGATAAAAATGCTGAGATGTAAGAAGGTGTAAAATAACTCACAGGTCATATGGACAGAAGGAATTGCTGCTGCTGGGGAAACAGTTCAAAATCCAAATGAGCTAAATATGATGAGCCCTGATGAGACTCCGTTAAGTGATTCAAGTGTCTTTGACGCTTTCTGAGGAGTGGGAGCAGTTATTAGATAGTTGAGAAAGGAGCTGTTTAAATTAATGTAGATGCTCAGTTCTGAATCTAAAGAAGCCAGGGAGCTTCTACTACTGCTAATACTCTGGACTTCCTGTGTTCTGTGCTAGCAGCTCCATCATCAAAAGATAGGGAAGTGTGTACATCCTTGAACTAACTTTGGGTCTTGATAATGTTTCATAACAGTGAGCAATATTTATGAGCTTATCAATGAGACTGGAGGACAAAGACTAAATGTTCCCATCTTCACAGAGTTGGTGACAGGATAACTTTACAGCTGAGGTGTTTCTTGACACCAAAGTCATCTGGAGTATGTCTTCAGAGGAGGAGAAGTGTCCTAAAATGTTCTCTAGTTGGTTGATATAAAGATAGGACAAAATGACAGTAAGTGTGGTGTCTGGTGCCCTATGACTCAATCCTTGTGGCAGTTCCATTCTCCAGCAGGATATTGTGCTTTGTGTGCAGAACTATGTGAAGCTAGAAGAGCCGGGGATTCTGTCTTCTGCAAATTTTCATTTTCTTGTCATCTCAAGATTATTTGCAAATATTCTCCTCTCAAATACATTACCCGTCAGAACTCTGACTAAGAATAACTGTCTACTATGTTAACACACAACATTGACCTTGGAGGTCTAGACATCCATGCTGCACTTGCCCTACCTGAGCCTCATACCTTTCTCTCTGAGAAAGATATCTATGGACTAAAGATATCATTGTGAGGATGTTAAAGAATGTGAACAGATGAAAAGTGAGGAGTTACCATCTCCTTTTACCATGAAGTGACCAAGAAATTACCCAGGGACTTTCCAGGTAGTCATGGGGTTTGAATATAAAATCCATTACACCAGGTTCTTACTTTATTAGACTGGTTCCCATAGAGTGGCAGTATTTTGAGTATTTCTGGAAACTTAAAAAGGTGGGATATAACTGGAGAAAATAGGTCGGTGGGAGTAGGTCATCGGAAAGTCTGTCTTTGCCTCTGTCTTTCTTTGTTTCTTCTCTCTCTGTACTTGATGCCCACTCCCGGGTAAAATTCTCCTCAACTACAGCATTCCTGCTGTCATGATTTCTGCCCAAGTGCATCAGGGGATGAGACCATGAACTGAACCTCCCAGAACTGAGTCCAAACGAACCTTTCCTCTTATTAAGCTAATTATTTCAGGCAATTTGTCATAGCCAGAAGAAAAGTCAATAAGACATGGAATAAACAATTCCTCTATCTCTTTCTATTTGTTTTGAGACCCTTCATTCTCCTTCTCAGCTTTTACTTCCTTCAAGATTTCTGACCTCAAAGTCTCTCTCTGAGTTGAAATCTCACAGCTGATCACCTCTAATTTATATGTACTGAATTGTTTTGTATTTATGGAAGAAGCATGTGAAATGTAAGTTTACTGATTTCTCCTTTACCTTCAAATAAAACTGGTCACCTCAAAATATCTCTATTTTGATATTCAAGGTTTATTAAGTTCATGATTTTAGAGGCTGGGAAGTCCAAGAGCATGGTGTTGACATCTGATTGGTGTCTCTGAAGAATCTTTCCACTATTTCATCTCATGGCACAGGGTACCACATGGAGAGATGAAGCAGGCATCTCTATCTTCCTTTGAAACCACTAATGCTGTCAGGAGGCCTTAATCTCATGACTTCACCTGACCCTAATTTTCTGTGAAGTCCTCACTTCCTTGTCATGAACTTAGAGAAATCCTTAAGGAGAACTGGTTAGAAATTTAGAATTTGGATTTGTATTCGGGTATATATGCGCATGTATGTGCTCAACTATAAATGTTGATACCACAATCTGAAATTAACTATAAAATAAAAATGTCAACTTCTCTATAGCTATATTACCTGTTGTTACATAAGTTCTTTTATCTAACTCTTCACACATATATGACTTTCCTTCCAGATTATACACTTCCTAAAAATAATAATTTGATTATGTGTTAGATACTATGTATCTAGTATATTGTCTTACACCAGTTTTACATTTAATAGATACTCATTAAATATATTATTCCTTGATTGACAACAAAAATCATATTTGACAAGAATACTTTTAAATGACATGACAAGAATCAATACCTTACAATGTAAGCAAGTCAAAGGCATCAACAAAATGATACAACAAAACTTCTTTTATATTAATTCTGAAAAGAAAAGCTTAGTGTTTAGTATCGTGCCAGTAAAAAGGTAACTGTCTTTACATGATTGTGTGTGTTGTCATTGTTTTCCAGTCAAACTGTACAGGCAAACAGAGTCATCTCTGACATGATGCTGTCAGGCTTGAAAAGCCATCCTAAGAAGAGAAAGTGGTCTAGGAGGATTATAGTTAATGACTAGGTGGTAACATCTTTAACAGCTGGATTTTCAGGGAGAATAAAACAAAAACAGAAAAGTCCTATTCTCCACATCTGCCATTTTCTGTGGTATAAACACTCTGTGATTCACCTCATGCTATTTGAGTGACATTGAATTCTGAATGTGAGACTAGAGAGAAAAACCCCAAAGCAGGTTTTGTGGGTAGTCAGGGGCCTTTGATGCACACTGATGATTCTGAGTGTCTCTCTGTGAATGCAGAATGAGTTTGCAAACTGTGAAGGAAAGATGTTGGAGTTTTGTTTTTTTTTTTTTAACTGTGTGTGTATGTTGTTGTTGTTGTTTTTAGATGTTGTTTTAGAAGCACCAGGAATTATTTTTAAAAATCTGGAAAGCAAATACAAAGCCAGTCAACTGCCTAATAAAATATAGCCATGTAGAGTATAATACTTGCGAATTGACATAATTTAATGTCTAACAGGCTGGCATACCTGAAGATTAGAAACACCAAAATTATACATCATTAACACCTTAGAGGCTATTCAACCAGCTCAGATAGGGGCAGGAGAACAAAGACTGTGGTAGGTCAGTCACCTGGAGGTTTCTCCTCTGCCTTCCCAAATTTTTTTGCTACTCTTAGCCCATTAGACTTCTTTTTGCACCTTGTGTTCTCCATGGCCGTATAACATTCGTGCCGATGGTAGCCCACAAACTAGTAACAAGCCTAAAACAACTGATAGGTCACTTCCAATCAGTGTTTCTGTGTTTTAAATAGGTTTCCTTCTACTATGTAAATTGTTAGTCTGATGTTTCTGTGTACATGTGTGTGCATATGCAAGCATGTACCTGTATACCACCCCCCAGCCCCCCATTTTTCTCCAACCTAATCACTGTCGCAACCACAGAGGAGGCATTAGAAGAATGATTCTTATTATTTTTTTTTTAAAAAAAGTCTTTCTAGTTAATGAATAGAAAATGGAAGAATATAGGAACTTTCTTGTTAAGAATTAAATACAATACTCATTCTTACAAAGGTTACAGAAAAGCCTCCATGTTTGAGTGTATGTGTCATACAATTGAAAGTATAAAATGCCTTTTCCCACTAGAAAAGGAGCAAATAGGTTAAAGACTCTAGCCATCTGAGAGATAAGCTTTGTGCTTTGCATTGATGTGCCGTCTCACTTCCCATGGTCTCTCCTACACTGACCCTAGAACATCTATTATTGACCCAGAGTTTATTGTACCCTCAGAATTTAGAGTTCTTTAAGAGAGGGCATATTCTCAGAGCTCTGAATGAAGTATCCATGAGCATTAGCCACAATAGCAAGAAATCTTAGGCTATTTGGACTGTAACATAATACTTTCTCAACAGTAGGAATTTATTAGTCATGGTTCTAGAGATGAAGAATTACAGAGGCAAGGTGCTGATGAGTTCTATGTCTAGAAAGAGTGAGCTACTCAAATGGCAGTCTCTCTTACTGTCTGCATTCACAAGGCAAGTTAACCCAGGATACCTTGGAGGAAAAATTCCACTCACAAGTTCCCCACCTTTATGACCAGGTCACCTCTCAATATCACCACCATGGAAGTTAGAAGCACACCGCCTGAGGAAGACACAGACATTCAGACTATAACAGGATTCTAAAGATGCCCTACAACTCGCAAGCATTGATTACACATCCTACTGACTAGCATAAGAAGCATGAATCTTGTGCCACCAAAATAATTCAAAGCAACTAGCATTTGTGATGCCAGGAGAAATTAATATTCTGTAGAAATGTTTGTTACTTTCATAATTCTAAGCACAGAGGGTTGAGAATGTACGTACAAAAACATGTTATAGAAAATTTAACTCTGTATCATATTGTTTAATAGAACATTTGGGCTGGATTAATTTTTTCAGCATTGGTGGTCTGTAAATTATTCTACTTGGAAAAAAATTTTTCTTGAGAGTCTAACTTTTGCAACATCATGAGGATGTTTAGCTAAATTCATTAGGTTTTATTAGATTGAATAAAAATACAAGTAATTATAAAATTGAAGCAAGCCTTTTCTTCTACTTTGATTTCTTTATCATAAAGTTCATGATAACTACAGTTTCTTATGATTATATAGTCTTATATTTTATTTAATTAACACTTTTGTCCTTAAGCTCTTCATTACACCATATTGATGCTACTGTACCAACTACATTTTAAATTTTAGCTTGTAAATAGTCATCTGATGTAACTTTCTTCTTTTCTTTTTAACATATCTATGTAATTTGGGTTTTGTGTCACATTTAACATGGGAAATTGAATCCAAGACCTTGTTTATACACACAGGTAGAAAAATCCTCCACTACTGCCCTACATTGCCAGCCTTTTATTATCATTTCAGTAACTATTGTCATAAACCAATATGTAGATGCATTCCATAATTGTAATCACTTTTACATTTGAACTAGTACCAATATTTGCATTATTTTTCCTAAAATCTGTTTCTTTTGTTTATCTTATGCAATGTATTTTGATCTTATTTTTCTCACCTCTAAAATAAAATGAAATAAAAATTCCACAAACAATACATGGCGTTCATTGTATGTTGACTATCTACTCTAGCTACCTGAGCATGGGGCACTGAAGTGTACTTGATATATCCAGTGATACGTCGCTGGAGAAAATTATTTTCCCTAAGCAGGTATCAATTCTGTGAGCAAGTAACAATTGCAAATAGCCTGTAGTTAAGGGGTGGGTGTTTATTATGTTCAGTTCCATTTGACAGTCCTGAGATTCGGTCTGGTTTAACTTTGTATAGATTTTCTGTGTGCTGTCCAGATGCTGTGAATTTATATGTGCATCAATCTTAATATATGTAGAAGATACTGTTTCCCTGGAGTCATCTACCATCTCTAGCTCTTATGATCTTTCTGCCTACTCTCCCACATAGATCTTCTGAGCCTTGAGTAAGGAGTGAAGCAAGATTCTAATTACTTTTAAGCTCAGTTGGTAGAGCATGAGAATTTTAACCTCAGAATCATGTGTTGGAGCCCCATGTTGGGTGCCACATGAAGTGTGATTCTAATTAGTCTTAATCAATAAAAACCTGGAGTCAGATAACAAGGATGAAAGCTGAAAGGTAAGAAAAGCACAGAAGCCCATGGCCAGAGGTTCCTTTTCTGTGGGTATTAAATGTTTTCTCTTTTTTGTTTTTGTTTTTTGAAAATCAATATCAAACTTTATATAAATAAGCAAAACACCCAGGATAGCTTAAAAAAATACATACAGAAATAAAAATTCTCTCTTCTCTAAAATATATGAAATATAAAAAATAAAATCTAAACCTCCTCAAGCCAGGCTAGGCTCAGCTACAGATGAAGAAAGCACAGTAGGTCACAGCTAATGCCCACGGATGCTCTATGGCCATTTGTGGTGGCACACACCAGTAGGATTTGCTGAAGGAAGCAGAGGCAGGAGGATCATGAGGCTTCCTAACTCTACAAAATCTCAGACCAAATGGCTGAGTGAAAGATTCTGTCTCTACCCAGTTTATATTCCTGGCTCCACTTTCCTAGTGTTGGGGTTAAAGGTGTGAGCCTTTCAACTTCTGGAATAAAAGGTATGAGATTCCAAGTGCTGGGATCAATAGTGTGTGCTACCACTGCTTTGCTTCTCTGGTTCACTAAGGCTAGCTTTGTCCTCTGATCTCCAGGCAAGTTTTATTTGTCAGAACAAACCAAATAGCATACAAAAGGTGAGATTTGATAAAGACATCTTGTATTGCACGAATTCAGGTTCTATAAAATGAGACTCAGAGCCAAATATTTGGGAAGGCTGAAATATCAGAGAGAGAAAGCACCATAGTCAATTCTCACCCAGCTGTTTGCAACTTCCTCAGCCTCACTGCTAGTCTCTTCTGCTGGTCGCTTCTGCCAGTTCCTTCTACCTCTGTCTGGTTTCTACGAGCCCTTATATACCCTATCCCATCCAGGTTAGGATTAAAGGCACGTAGCCTTGAACTCACAGAAGCAGAAATTCTGTCTCTGGAGCTATGGAATTAAGGATGTAGGTCACCACTCCTGGCTTTCTCTGTGCTGGGATTAAAGGTATGTGTGATTGACTCTCAGCTGTTTATCCTTGTATTCAAGGATCAAGAATTGCCTGAGCTGTCCACCTAGGATTTGACTGTGTGCTGCCTCTGATATTTCAGGATTTATTAAATATCTATCAAGCATCCAAAATATCTCATTTAGGATCAACTGCCCCAAAGACTCAAACTCTCTGAACATTGTCCAGTTGTAGGTCTCTGTGTCAATTCACAGCTACTGCAAGGATAAGCTTCTCTGATGAGGGCTAAAGAGGCTGATGCTCTATGGGTACAGCAGAACATCAAGATGAATCATTTTACTGCTATGTTCATTTATCAGAATAAGTGTATTTGGTTTTCCTATAGGCTCAAGATCCAATCTCAGGGTCTTGGCCATTTCATTTGTGTCTAATATAAGTTCCATCTCCTGAAGTGGGCCTTAAATCTAATCAGAGAGTGGTTGATTACTCCCATAATTGTGTAACTATTGCATCAGTATTCTTGCTACTATTGTAGGTCATAGGCATCATCAGCCTCATCTCATGGCCTCCAAGCCATTTTGCATTGCCATTCTGTTTCTTTCTAATCTAGAGAGATGTTTATACTGAACTTTATGACAGTAATGGGGGTTTGTTCTACTATTGTGCCTACCTCTCATGCATGCATGGAACATATAGGGAATACCTCACGCTGTGAGCATTCTATTATGTCCATTTTCCATAAAGGCAAATATTCATTGAAGGCTCATAGAATGCCTGAGGTGTGTATATCTTCCCTCATTTAATCTTAGAAATATTAATGACACATGTTTTTCTGAATCTCCATTATAAGAAGTAATTAGTACTTTCTAGAATTTAAATAACCTTTTATATGATAAGTGTTCTGGGGGAGGGGGGAATCCGCAATTGAACTCCAGGTCTGTCTGACAGCAAAGCCTCAAATCTTGACCTTGATCTAATAAACACAGGGCATTAAATCTCTTGTGATACCTGTAGCTACTGGCTTTGTGACCCGCAGAACCTACAGAAGGAAGAGTGAACAGGGACTATGTGATACCAGCTGCTAGTTACAATTTTTTACTGCCAGCCAAAATGACCATGGGAAGTAACTCATTATAAAGCGAGATTAGTAATCAGTTTACTCCAAATTTCTTAGAAAAATAAGAAATGTACCTAAAATATCATTTTAAAAATCCAAGATTATGCATGTGCACACATACTTATATATACATAGTATGATTTGAAGCTTCCTTCTCTGTGCTGAAAGCAGAGGCACAATAAGCAAAGCTTACACTATTTTCCCTGACGATATTGCCTTCTGCGTGCCCACTCTGGAGCTTCTCTGCTATTTCTCAACCCACGCATGAAACCTCATGAGATCTTAGTAAGGTTTATCCTTGTCAATTTGACATTTTACTTTCATCTTTAATTTTGGCGATCTTACTGTGTACTCTCCAACTCAGATAACTTAGGAAACTATTAAATAATCTTTTAATATGTTTCCCATCTGGAGGAGCAATCTTTTCTTCTACTTTTAGTTTCTTATTTGGCAATTTTTTATTTATAGCAAAACAAATACCTCCCCCCACATCACGCCTTCACTGGTGGCAAATGTCTTGGTTATTTGGCAGATTTTTCTTTCACAAATGAGTGAGAACTTCACCACCTACTGGCAAGGCAGATTTCAGAGTCAATCCCCATGGTCCTGTACCTACTAGGTATCTGACCATGCCAGGCACTAAGCCAACATTTTTGAGTTAACGTTCTTGGTTATGATATGAAAATAATGTATCAATCTTAAGAGAAGGGGACATAGTTTTCATCAGATAAAATATACCAATTTCTATAGAATGTCTGGCACATAATAAGAAATGATCCTATTGAAATGTGAAGCCCAAAGATATTTATTTGCAGCAAACATCAGAAAGAAAACAACCCTGATCATACAAATCACACTTCACTAAGGCAGACAACTTGCTTCCTTTCTCATGTTTGCTGTGATGTCAGGTCCAGCCATTCTAAGGCAAAGCATTCATTGTCAAGGCACCAGGCATTCTAAGCTGATCTGTGATGAGGGTTCACTGCAAACCCAACAAAGGTGCATACTTCACATCTCATGTAAGCAGGAGTCATTCTCCAGTACGATGATGTTTTTAACAAAGTGGGAGCATGTGGGATCCAGAAGAATGATGGTGATTATGATTGGACTCCTTCAGAAGAGTTCACTTCAAATCCCAAGTTATTTGAACCATCCATTAGGAAAGATGGACAAGCTACTTTTATGACTTATTGGTGGCTGGGAAGTGCTGTCTGCCCAAATGCAAATTCATCTGAGAGATAATTCATGTATTTCATTTGGGGATTATATTTATTTAGAAATTTTTTACTTGTTAGAAAATTAGTAAATGCATATATATGTAATATACATTAAGGCTCTATGGATACAAGGCAACCGAATTTCTACCAGAATAGAATGTTTAGGAAACTTCTGGCCTGGGCTTTCCTATACAAATAAATAAATAAATAGATGTGTGTGTGTGTGTGTGTGTGTGTGTGTGTGTGTGTGTGTGTACGTGCATGCAAAATGTATAAAGGAAGAGAGAAGGAAGTATCAGAGACCCTTCTTAGTATATTCTTTAGCTTTTAAAGAAGCATCTCCTCCCACTACAAATGAGCCTCCTTATTGTGTACTGAACTATCAACTTCAAGAAAACAGCAATATAATTTAATTTTCATTGTCAATAGATAATGACTCAACACAGACTCTAAACAGGTAAGCTTCATTTTGCACAAAATCGGTGATCCCTTTCAATTTCCTTTTGCTGACTGTGGACTTTCAGAAATTTGCACAGATGACTATTATTGCTATAGGAAGAGGTCTGTCTCCTGTCTTATTAGAAAAAAGGAGATATGGTTGTGGCTGCTGCTCCCAGAGCTGTTTGTGTTTATTTGGTCAGTAGTGGATTTCTCTCCGAGTCTCTGACTCACATCTTCCCAGAACACAAAACACAAATCTCCGTTTCTTTTATCAGGAGACTGACATTCTCATATAGCATTTCATAATAATCACTTCAAAGGGCACACTGAAAATATATGAAATGTATTTGAAAAAAGTTGTTGAAGACTAGAGATATTATAAGCCTCAAGCTAATAAGCTGGTTTAATAAAGAGCCAAGATAGCTCATGGAATCAAAATTCAGACTATAGCCCAGGATGAAGTCCCTTCCTCTCATCTAATACACTGGGTTTTCTATTTTCAGATTCTGCCTTGGGGAAAAATCCTTAATATCAGATTGCTTCAAACCTTTTTTAAATTTTCCCACATAAGTTAAAATGGGTTATGGGAAATAAGTAGGGTCAAATGTAAACTATGATGACTTAATATCTGTTGTAGAAGCCATTTCTATTGCTTCAAGCACAGAACAATAGGAAAACTCCAAGTAACTTTGAACAGTATCTGTTCATCTGTTAGGGCCACTTTTCACATGTCTGTGATATTCCAAATGGTCTAGTCAAACACTGTGGGGTTTTCTTCAGTGAAACTCAAGTTAAGTTTCCATTACCTCCAAATGCATACACAGATATGAATTTTGTAAAACTAAAATGGAAACTGTTATGGTGTTGATGTTCAGTCTTGAAGCTGTTCTGTCCTTCCAATAAAGATGAGTCCAACAATAAAAGAGATAACTTTCCCATTAAATGCTACCCCCAGCCTAACACCAACAGCCTTCCATATTAGACTGTACTAAAATGAGTCTTTCTCTGCTTCTTCACACCCACAAATCCCTGCAAGCTTCTAAGAGTCATAACCCAGATGTCACTGTGGCTTTGATACTCTATAAAGACTATCTAATATTAAATTAAATTCTTTCTGGAAGTCTAATTCCAAGAGACAAGGGAGGATGTGAGTGGGGTCTGAGCTGTAAGTCTCTCACTTGAGGACACATTTCACAGTACCAAAAGGTACTGTGCAAGCTGCCATGGTAGGGAAGCAGTCAATAGTCCTACTCATTTGTGTGTGACACATAAGAACCACAATGACCATCCTAAAGGTGTCATAATGGCAATCATAACTTAATGGTGACCTAGAATGGACTAACAAGTTCTTCTCAACAGTGGAAACTCATGCCTGGGACTGGAAACCTGCCCAAGGTTGATAGGGTTATGGATATTAGAGGATTATTTTTTACCACTACTTTGCTCTCTAACCACCATAATTCCTAACTGTACTCTAAGTACTTATCCTTATAGCCACATGGACTTCCCACCATTCATCAAGAAGTCTTATCTCTGCAGTATAAAGAAACCAGTGGAAAATATAACTAGTTAGAAATGCAAAGAAGAACTGATTTTGGGGTGCTCAGACTCAATAGATACATCTGCAACACAACTCTCACACCCAAGGTTCAGAAAAATTGTGGAATGGGGGTAGAAAGATTTTAGGAACGAGAGGACAGGTAAATCTGCAGTGAGAATGTATCTCCTAGAAATGACAATGACAGAAACCACAAAGTGGAAATCAAAATATACAACCAAAAGACCAATAAGGCAAAACAGGCCAAACAGACCAAAATAAGACGAAAAGTTCACAAAAATACCATTGAGTTCATTGTTTTGTTGGCAAACTACTCTTGGGCATGGTAGTATACATTATATTTGTACATATTATTCATTATATATGTATACATTTTGCATTATATATGTATATGTTATTCATTATGTTTATACATATTATATATGTATATATTATACATGTAAGTGTAGTTATATACTCCATGAGACTCCATAGGAGAAAGTTGATGTTCCTTTTCTAGTGTGTATTAATTACAGATAGCTTTTTGGTTAGGGCTGGGAGCTCATGCTCACTCCCTCCTCTCAGGGCTGGGATACTGTCAACTGTGAAACTATGGAGCCTTGAAAATGCTGCTTCAGTTTCAGTGAGTTCCTATGTGAGTCAGACCTATTGGATCTGGAAGACTTCCTTAGAGTCAAGTCATACATCACCTTTAACTCTCACAGTCTTCTTGCTTCCTCTTCTGCATAGATTCCTGAGTCCTGGGAGGGGGGATTTGATGAATCCATTTAGGACCGAGTGCTTCAAACTCTCTTACTCCCTGTATATTGTCTAGTTGTGAATCTGTGTTCATTTCTTCTGATTGTAAGAAGAAGCTTCTCTGACTATGGGTTAGAAAGTCACTTATTCATAGATATGGCAGAATGTTATTTGGAATTATCCTTTGCTATGTTCCTTTAGCATAGTAATAGTATTTGATTTCTTAGAGGCATATATCTATCTGGTCTCACACTCTTGGATACTTTAACAGTGTCAAGTATGGGTTCCATCTTGTGAAGTGAGCCCTAAATCCAAACAAGAAGTGTGCAGCTGTTCCACATTTGTGCCACTGCAGCAGCAGTCTACTTTGCAGACAGGTCATCATTGTTGGCTGATGGATTTGTAGTTGAGTGGTGGATTAACCTTCTCCTCTGGCAGCATGCAGAACCATGACGTCTAGCATTGAAGCTTATAGTTAAACACTAGTTTGACTTCTCCATGTTCAATCCGATGTGGACATATCGTCAGCACTAGGGCCTTACCATCAGTTTATGAACAGTGGCCAATAACTCCGAGATTTATGTGTTTCCTGGCACTGAATGTTTTACTTGGGAGTGTCTAGTTGGGGCACTTTCCCCCATATTTCTTAATGATATTTCTTTTTAAAAAAACTAAAAATATATATTAGAAAAGAGACGTGTAAGTTCTCAAAAGTCTTTGAGCTTCATGACCATGTCTCTCACTCTTTTCTTACTGAGTTGATGTATAATTTAGAGTCTCCATAACCTACCCCTGGCTTCACTCTTCATGATCACCATCAAGATAAGACACACCAAATGTAATATAGAAGAAAGTTAGGGCTTACTATGAAGTAAAATCTAAGTGTTCTCAAGGGGTGAAAATGAGCAATATCCAATAGGCTTCCTTAGCTTACATTTCTAGTAGGCTTTTTTTCTTCTAAATTCTCTTGAACATCTTTGCTGAGGGTTGTTTCTTGTCAACATGATTGGCAGGCCCATGTGTATGAATTCCTATGAGGGATACAGCTGTATGTCTTTGTTTTTTCTAAAAAAAAAAAATCAAAAGACAGTAAATAATCTTATAACCTTCCTAGCATTATACAATGTCATGACTTTAACTAAGACTCAGAGAAACCACTCAGATCCCATTCTTTTGGCCAGAAATCAAAGTTCTGAAGCTTCAGTTCCTGGTTTTACAAGCTGTTTATTATGAGGGGAAAGTCTATTCCCAATCACCTTCAAGACTCTCAGTATCTAATGGTTCTTCAACTTTTATACACCAGAGCAGACTGAGCAATGCTATCTGTATTACAGGTTGAGAAAGCATTAGGACAGATCATATATTAAGCACCTATCTATTGATACATTACATGTATCATATACACATCCCTGTCCCAGAATATCCTTTTGGAATTCTTTTCCCATCCTGTTCTCTAAAAGAAGTTTTCCACCATAAATTATTTAGCATTCTTTCTTCATTTCCATGTATTAAGCTTTCTGTACTGACCTCAGAATTCCTCCAACTAACTCTTACTTCAAGATTACAGACGATTCTGCTCTCTCTAGGTACTGCTGAGCAGTCAACAGCACAGGGTTCCAAACACCACCTTCCTGTTATACAAGGTACATTTCACCTTTATTTGAAATCACCTTTACACACTGGTATCTTTCTAGCTTTACCTTAACTAATAAGCTAATTGGTTTCTTCAATGGAAATGTGAGTGAATGATCCCTTCTCTTAGAGCTTGACGACTGATGTTTATGATTATTTTCTCTTGTTTTGTAGATCCTGTTTATGTTATCATGAAGCTTTGTAAGTCCTTTTTTTTTGGAGGGACAAGGGTCAGACAGGGTTTTTCTATTTAACAGCCCTGGCTCTGCTAGAACTCACTCTGTGGATCAGGCTAGCTTTGAACTCTCAGAAATCGACTGTCTCTGCCTCTGGAATGTTAGAATTAAAGGCATGCACCACTATTGCTCAGAGCTTTTTATGTCTTGTCAAACAAATATAGTTTAGGACTGTGTTAGTGCCTAGGGTTGTTCTATGTATATACATCAGGACATCATGAAATTTGCTATATAATTATGAGAAATGTTTCAGAAGTTATGCTGATTTATTATCTCTATACCAGCAATATTATTTTTGTGTCGAGTACATAAAAAACCATAAAAAGTCCCCATTGACTGTTTATTCCATTTTATGATGGAATTCATCTTTTTTTGGAAGACAAACCTTTCATTGGCCATGTTAATTGGGTAGAAAAAAATCAAAAGATATCATTATTTTAGCAACAATTTCACATACTTGCACATTTTGTGATCCACTATCGTACCTATTTGGCTAACTAGTCTCTGAAGACAGGAATTTCAAGGGCTGGCTCTCTGAAAAATCACCTGAGTAAAGACATAAAGATCTGGTGTGGGTCAGTCAGACAGATGTCAGTGTGAAGGTAGACAGTAGGACTGAACACCCAAGAAGAGGGAGTGAGATGTGGCATTAATGAATGATCAAGAATTACAGAGGCTGGTGGGCTCAGATATTGTTGGATTTTGAACTTGTATCTATCTATTAGGGCTGTTATAACAAAGGACTATGAGCTGGGTGGTTGGTCAACAAAGGCTATTAATTACTTAAAGTTTCAAAGACTGAAATCTGCCTATTACTGTGGTTAGATTTTTGTGGTGGCTTCATCCCTGGTTTATAGAGCTCCTCTCCCCTGTATAAGGGAAGGGCTCTATTTCCATGTCAGAAGCTTCATGACTTAACCCTCATTGATCTCCAAATATCATCACACTTTAGATTTCAGTGTGTAAGATTTGAGGCAGACACAAACATTCAGTCCATTACAGAAGTGATAATGCATGCCTGTAATCTATCACTTGGAGGGCAGAGGCCATGAGAGAATGAACATTTGAGGTTAGACTGAGCTACATAGAGAGACCTTGTTTCTAAAAATAAAAATAAACAATTCAAGGTTAGAAGCCTGAACTTGATTGCACGTTATGCAAATCATAGGGTTGAAACAGAGAAAGGACATGATATGATTTGAATTTTTCTGGCTGCTATGAAAAGAAAAATTGCAAAGGGGGGAACATGGAGATCTACCAGAAAGTTGATGTCTAATCCATCTGAGAGGTAACTGGGGCTTGGACCAGGGTTAGTGAAACTAACGTACAGGAAGGTAAAATAGGAATAAATAACATATGTGTGGGTATCACACAACATGAGTACCAAACATAAGCTGAGTGGGATATCTTACTATATGGTATGAATATGTCTTCTTATTGGTTAATAGAGAAGCTGTTTTGGCCTATGGCAAGGCAGCTTAATGGCAGGCAGGAAAGCCAAGCAGAGATAAAGATGAAGAAGGGCGGAGTCAAGGAGACGCTACAAGCTGCCTCCTGGAAGACAAGATGTAATGGAACACCAGTAAGCCACGTGGTAAAGCATAGATTAATAGAAATGGGTTTAATTAAGTCCTAAGAGCTAGCTGCTAATGATGCTGGGCCATAGGCCAAACAGTTTGTAATTAATATTAGCCTCTGAGTAATTATTTTATAAACTGCTAGACCGTGGATGGAAAAGATTCCTCTGGACTGCAGTCCTGGAAAGGTCAGAAATTTCAGAATACAATAAACTCTCATTCATTCATAAATTGAAAGAATTACAAGCCACTTGACATATCAGCACCTATAGATTCAATCAACAGTGTATTGGACATACTCCAGGACGGGTCTGTAACATGTACTGCAGCCTCACCTCCCTCCCTACCACTTTCTCCAGTGGAACACAAACCCTTTCTTCCTCACACTTATTGCTTTATCTCAGTCCACAGCTCCAGCAGGGACTCCCTGGGAACCCACAGGCCACACAGGGAAGAAGGAAGACTAACTGCAGATTATTACCTCTCTCCTCTCCCCTCCTCTCCCCTCCCCTCCCCTCCCCTCCCCTCCCCTCCTCTCACCCCATTCTCCAGTCTCACCCCATCTCAGTAGACCATATGCTGTGGCCACCCTCTCCTCTCTGCCCCCATTGCCAGCAAATCACCTACATCTCCAGCTCAACCTTCCTGCCCATTTATTCTGTCATCACAGCCCCCGACTTGAACAGGCTTTCTCTGGGAGCCCACCCACTCACTACCCAAGCTTGACAGAGAAGCAAGTAGGCCAACAAAGCAGCTTGGTGAGCTTCAGATCTTCACTCTCCTTCAGTCTCCATGTCAGCTCTGTACAGACAAGCCGTGGGAGAATCCAATCAATATCTGATTTGACTTAAGGCCCACTTCAAGAGATGGAACCCATACCTGACTCTATTTGAGTGACCAGGCACTTGGGATAAGATAGCCCAGGGACCTTGGTTAAAACCAAGTCTACTGGGGAAAAAAAAAGCCATAAGCTGACTCCTAATGTCATGCTACTGTGTTCATAGATCAGTGCCTTGCTCAGCCATTATCAGAGAAGCTTCCTTCTGCATCAGATGGAAACAAATAGAGACGCCACAGCTAAAGAATATGCAGAGTGGAAGAGACTTTGGAATATTCTGCACTAATGGGATGTCACCATCAAACCCCTCCCATCTGAGCTCAGGAGAAGGGAATCAGAAAGACTGTCATAGAAAATGGACCACTTTATACAAAGGACTTGAGTCCTTGGGTTTCAGTATCTCGAGGGGTCCTGCCCGAGACTCATCCCCTGACGATAACTGTGTGCTTATTGTAATTTACTAAAAAAATAATCTCTTGGTAAATGAATTTTCTTAATGACTTCTTTGTTGGGTACTATTGGTTTCTTCATCAGTTTCATCTCATGGAAAATTAAATCACAGTAAGGCACCCTTTCCAAAGACATTTCCAACCACAACTGAGGTCTCCTTTAAAATACAAATACAGTTTTGCAAGATGACTACCATCTCTATCTTAGTGAACTAAAGTGTTTAGGGCAGAACCAGAAGAATGAACTCACTAACAGCTTGTTTGCTTTAGTTCCTATGTCCTATATGAAAGGCTCTCCAATTATGAACTTCCTGTCAGCAACACCATTTCCCAGGGAACTAACGACTGGATTTGTATGCATTTGTTTCTCTGGATGAACAGATACATTTCAATGACATCAGGGTCCTCTTGTGAACCACAGCCTCAGAACATTGCCATAGAGCGTGGGGCATAGCTCAGTAACAGAATACTTTTCTAAAATGCAAAATCCTGGGTTCTATCTGCAGCACTGCAGGAAATTAATAAGTGAAGTAAATAAAAGTCTACATTTCACATGGCAAGAGGCACATTTATTTCCTCCTTGCCATCATCAAGCGAGGTTTCACAAGTATCATGTGAACTATTTTCATTTGCAGAATATTGGAGGTAATTCTCTCACACTGGTGCCTGATGAGGCTTAATTACTTAGTGCTTACAGGGTGGTTAAAAATGAAAAATGAAAAATATTTAAATGTCAACTATGCTTCTGTCTAATTGTATTGTAAGTACTTAGCTCTGACACTTGCTGAGAATTCCTCTTTCAGCAGACAACCATTCTCTCATGGGACAGCAGAAAAGCAAGGATGGCTTTTCCCAACTGCTGCCATCATTCTATCACGTCCCACGCGTTCTAGGAGGAATATAAGAGCTGACTCCTCTAGAGAGATCCTTCAACTTCTTCCCCCAAACTGTGTCAGATGGCCATTTTTATGAGAAGACACAGATACTCAGAGAAATGTCATACTCTGTTATGAGTAGAGGAACTGATTGCCTTTGAGCCCTGGCTTATTTGAACTTTAACTACATTTAATAGACATCTCTTCAATGCAGAGCACATTCACCTCCATGTGGGGAGTTTTATTGAGTATGAATTACTTTTCCATACATCAGAGTCATGATTCAAACAAGGAGCAATGCACCTGGTGTAAACAAGACATACCTGCAAACCTCCGCCTTCTTTCCTTAGTCCCCACAGGGTGGCTTGCTTCTGCTGCCCTGTGGCTTCCACTCTTCTCTCAGACAAGTTTTCTTTGTTCTGTTGGGATTGGTATAAATTTTTATTCAATAACTCTGCTATTCATTTTTAATTTTCCACAATTTTTGATAAATAGTTTAAAAATGTGTGTGAAATGGAAGGGGCGGGTTCTAGGAGGGAGGAGGAGGCAATGGCCCGAGAGAAGGGTCTTAATGTTTATCAGCTCAGAATATGTGTGCTACGCAAATCCTAATTGGTCTTATAGTAAAAACCAAAAGCCATATATTGGGGTAAAGTTGAAAAGATCAGAGAGACAGAGGAACAAACCACATCCATTTCTCACCACTACCAAATCCTTAGGCCAAAAGGAGTAGATCCTGTCTCCATGCATCGTTAGCCTGAATAGGGGAAGGTAAAGTGAAAAAAAAGGCGGAAATGTGAGGGGCCAACTCATCTCTTCCTACTTGATATTGTATATCACTTCCTCTCAACCTTCTTAGTACTGGGCTTAGAGGTGTGTGATCCCAAGGACTGGGTTAAAGGTGTGTGCCACCACTGCCTGACCTCTGGCTTACTCTATGGGCAGCTCTGTTCTATGATTTTCAGGCAATCACTATTTAATACACAATGTTACCACATTTCTCCTTTTGTCAAAAATATAAAAGGTTAAAACTAATATAAGAAAAACTACATACAGTAAGTAAAATAACTATATACAATATATACAGGCAAAAATTATACCAATAATGTCCAGTCCATTAACAATTGAAAAATTCAGAGAAAACACTCCATTATTTATTCTTTCTTGGTGAGTTCAAAGGATTGTACCTAACTTAATTTCTAATTTGTATTATCAACTGAAAACTATCTTTTGATGTCTTACATATATACATTTTACAAATCTTAGTGAGTTTTTTTGAATCTGTAACTAGGAAAATTATAACTATAACTATATATACTCTTCAACTCCCTCAGAAACCAAAGAAGGAAATAATATTAACTGAATAAGCAAAAAGTACAAACAAATGATTTCTAAAAAATATGAGAAATTACAGAAACAACTAGCTACCTGAACAGTCACCGAAGGTTCCTCTGCAATATTAGGGCATCTGTCTTCATCCTATAGGCTTATAGTCTGACAGACTTAACTGTAAAGTATGATTTTATGAATGGCTATTCTACCATGTCTTAGCAAAGTTTGTTAGTCCTTTATTGTATGTCTGCCTAACCATTTTGGACAGTATAGTGTCAGCAGTCAAGGCAAGAGTACTCAATTGTCCATTGACTAACTTTTCTGGAAAAGAAAGAAAATTCATATGGAGTTTCTTTGATGTTTATTACTTCTCTGAAGTAGATTTATGCTGCCATGAACAGACACATCTTATTTTAAAAAATAAAAAGAACTTATGTTATTAAAACATCTTAAATGTCATATTTGGTAGGTCTCTGAAGTGTTTAAGAATCACCTATCAATCTAAAATACATCTCTGCTTGACCTAGAAAACATACCTATACCTAATTTGCCTATAAATTTGATTGTAATGACTAATTACTAATTTGCATTTCCTTATATCCTAATTAGTTGGTACTAATAACTTTCACTAGTTGGTTGGTAATAATAACCTACAAGGAATAGCACTTTGCATTGCATTGTTAGATGAGCTGTAGGGTACAATACCTTGAACAAGACTAGAAGTAAATATAATTAATCTCAAATTAATTATATTTTTATATTATATATCTCAAAAAATTAATCTCAAATTTGTATCAATATACAAAATTTGTAAACAATTTCCATACAAAATCCATTCAATGTACAACATTTAAAAATAGTAGTTGTCTTATTAAAAGTAGATTCAGTAATCTGTTTTATCCTATCATTTCTATATCTTTTTTCCTGAGTAGATTCATTAAACTACCGTTTTGTCCTGACATTTCTGTATTTTAAATAGTCAAATAAAATCTAAAGGTCATGAGATTAGTAGCAATAGAATAGTCTCATAATCTTGTTTTTTCTTCTGTTCCATATCACTCATGCATACCACTCTTCTATTATGGACATAGAAGTCTGAAATGGGCTTCACAAAGTGAATTCAAGGTATTGTCCACAGGATTGGTGGCCTTAGCTGCTGCACAAGAGCCTTGCTCGCCTCTTACAATTCCATGCTTCCTTGGCTCATGGCTTTCTTCTGAACCACAGTGGAGCAACTTCAAATCTCTGCTGACCTTGACATTCTTTATTGGTCATCACATTTCCCTTGTACTCATTATAGGCAGGCCCCTTGTGATTACACTGGGTATGTCTACATAATTCAGGATATTTTCTTTATGGATCTTCCTTATAAAGTAGCATGTGAAAGTTCTAAGGGTCTTAGGTTTTAGTGGAAAGGACTATTATTCTGCCCACCACATTCAACACTTGTGAGATTTGTGTTGGGATAAAAAAGCAGTTATTAGACTTAATTTTTAAGAAGTTGCCATTATTTTTAATATGAAAGCACTCAACAACTTAAAACACTTAAAGAGGCTGAAATGATTATTTCTCTTAAGTTTAGGTAAGAATTCACCTATGTTTCCCATTAATGTATAGGAATTCATATATACTTCTTGTCAGAATTTAAGAACATGCATGCACTTTCTCTTAGAATACAGGAACACTTCTTATCAGAATGGAGACTTAGAGAACTCCATTATCTCTATGACATCCCAGGATAGTCAGAACTTTCTATCCCACCAACAATTGTCATGTATCTAGCAGCTGCTTCCCAAATTACCACTCAGAGGCTTAAATTAATTTAATTATAAATGCTATGGCTTAAGCATATTACTAGTTAGTTAGCTCTTACATATAAATTAATCCATTCTTATTGTTCTGTGCATCACCACTTGGCCTGTAGCTTACAGATCTCTTTGCATCTTACGTCTTTGGTGATTTACAGAAAGACCCATGAGAAATCATTTCAGTTCAGTCAGAGGAACGATAGGAAGAGAATGTCATTTCTCAAAGACAATGGTGACTTCTGTCAGGAGATTAGCTTGGTTGGGAATAGGAACAAAAAAAGAAAAAAGTTATTTAGGAGATTAGGAAAGTGTGTAAGGCAAGAAGGCCACTGATACAATCTGAAGGGATGGCCCAAGGTCATGGCATGAAGATGAAACTGGCCAATTCTCATAGTTTTGGGTTTTTTTATGGTTAAGAAGACAACTGAAAGATTTAGAGCAGGGTTGATTTTGTTTATTAACTGAGTATATGGAGTACAGTTTATCAAGAAGAACAAGACCCAGAGAAAATTGATTTGTAGAAGAAAGCTAACAATTCTCTTTCAGATATTTGTTAACTAAGTAATCCCTTAAGCACACAAGTTGAAATATCAAGTAGGTTTTTTGGGCATGACATCTAACAGAAGGAAAACAAATGCAGCAGCACGCTTGCTCCACAGGACATGCTTCCCTGCTTGGGCTATGGCATTGTTCATTCCACAGGCATTGCTCACTATTGAGAGCCCTTTCTCACATCCTTATCTTAATTCCTGAGGTAACCAGGTTGCTTGCTGATGGGGATGGTTTAGTGAGCATGCTGTGTCACAGTCTTTAGTGTGTGCTAGGATATAGCTCAGTAGAAGAGTATCTAGTCAGCTATTATATGCAAGGCCCTGGGATTGATCTTATCACTTAAAAATAATAAATTGAATAATTATTTGTTGGTTGACTACCAACATTTTTTAATAGGGATTATAGATCAGGGAGCATTTGTTAAATGCCTATGGAAATAGCAATATGGCTTTTGACAAAAAAAGCTTTCAGTTTAAACTAGATATATTTACAGCCATGCTTCATGCAATAAAGAGATAGATTCAGTGAGGCTGTGTCAATAATCTGGGTTAATTGCATAAATGTGTTCTTCTAAAGTTGAACAATTGAATAAACAAGTATTTCAGAGCACCTGGACCTCTAACTGCTTCTCAATTAGGGAGGATTATATAAAACTGTATACATCCATATTAAAAACAAATTAAGCAACAATCATGAATGTGATCCGAAATAATAAGGTAAGAGTGAGGAGCTGCTGGATGTGAATTATCTGGAACATTCTAGCAATTGTTTTTAATTAATTGTTCTGTTGGATGAATGCCTCTCTGCCTTTCAGCATTTATGGCAGCATAATATTATATTTCCTTGTCTGGAATTCATTCACAGTTGAACAGATTATTCTGATACCCCAGCAATGAAAAGAACATTTAGTTATGTAGGCAAACAAGCTCTGTGGGGCTGCATCTTTGAATTTAGTCATAGATTACATACTGCAGCTGAGGAAAGTCCTTTGTCTGAGTGACCACCTTCTCTCCAGGGGCCAACTTATCCCCTCTATACTCAATTAGGAGGACAGTTCTGGCCATAGAACTCTGAGGATCACTAGCTGCAATGATGTTGCTATAAATGATGGCCTAGTTCTAGCCTAAGCAGAGGAAAAGTACCACAGCTAAACTTCCACTGTTCAGCAATGTTATTCCTTCATACAAATTTGTAAAGCATGGAGTCTATGTTTAGTGCTGGGCTGTGCTCAGTAGATATGCACATAAAGCAGGATCTCTCCAGGAACCCTGTAGTCCAACAATAGGTATCTCTAACTTGTTCATATTGAGTTCCCCAAACCCAGAGGAGAATTGCCTTGCCAAGTTTTTAAAGATATTTATTGTGGCTGCTTTTCACATTTTATTGTTCAATAAAGATTTGGAGTCAGATATTAGAGAATAAATCTGATTGATCCATGGAGCAAAGGGATCATTTCACTCCTTCACCCTCTTTTTTATCTCATTGATGGAAAGACCTGCCCATCTCCCCAGACCATATCCTTATCTCCATACCCCCATGTGCTCCTCTAGCTCTTCCATGTCAGCTAAAAAGCTCTATGGTCCACTCCTGGCAGCTTGGTGTAGACTATACCCTCTGAACCAAGGTCTGACTTTATTAGCAGTTTCAGAACAGTACCATAAGTAAATCTTTCACAACATTTCCCCCTTTTATCTACATAAAAAGGAAGGGCTTTTAACTTTAACACAGTAAAAATTATATATAATAGGAACAATCATCAAATATTATTTAAATAAATAGGAAAAGTATTAAGCTTAACACATTGAAACTATATATGATAAGCACAGGTTGAAAAACATTCACAATATCCAGTTCATCTGTATTTGGTAAATTAAGAGAACATATTCCATTGTCTATTCTCTCTTGTTGAGTGCAAAGTTTTTACCTAACTTACCTTCTATCATACCTAAGAAAAACTATAACTATAAATATCTAATCTTCAACCCCATCAGAAACTCAATAAAGATATAATATTATCTGATTCAACAGGAGGTTAAAAGCAAGAAACTTTCAAAACAAAGAAATGACAGACATCTGGTTTACTAGACAGTCATCCCAAGGTTTCTCTGCAATGTTGGAGCCTACAAGTCTAGAATATCTGACAGATTTTTTTGTGAAGCAGGAATTTTGAAGGAATATCCTATCCTGTCTTGGAAAAGTTTAGCAATTTCTCTTTGGTGTCCCACTTCTCAAATTTAGACAACATTCTACCAACAGTCAAGGCCATGAAAACAAACTCTACATAGGAGTTCTTTAATGCCTATCATCCTCTTTTAAAGTAAATTAGTGCTGTCAGGAACAGATATATCTCACTGGCATAAAAAGGCTTACGCTATTGAAACATTTTAAATGTCATATTATATAGGTGTCTAAAGTGTTTGAAGACTATCTGTCTATCTAAAATATATCATTGTTTGACCTTGAAAATAAATTGGAATGTTTAGCTGGATAAATACTAACCAACATTTCATAATTATCTTAGACAGTTTAGAATAGTATCTTTTAAGATTTAAAATTTTACATTACATTTAAAAATGAGCAGCATAGGTTTAATACCTTACACAAGTGTAGGTATTAAAAAAGTAACCTTAAATTTATATCAATATACAAAATATTTAAACAAGAATTATATATATATAATATAACAAAAATAACCTTAAATTTGTATCAATATAGGAAAATCCATACCATCTTAAAATATTAAAGACTAGTTTGGAAGTAGATTCAATAATTGGACCTAACAGTTCTATATTCTCCTTTTTTGGAATGAGATTGTTGAATCTGATTTCCTTTGTTTAGCTTGCTCTCTGTCTGTCACCAATAACAACTGATAACCAATCCACTTAAATGATAAATATGTATCAAATGACTAATAACCAACCACCCCAACTCTAGAGAATAGGGCCATCATGTTTTAAAAGCTATTTCCTATTGCCATGGGGCAATGGCATCTTTATGGGACCTTAAGGGATTTGAGAGAAAGATCAAGTCCTGGGAGAACTAGCTGGTATCCAGTCTTGGTATGATGGGAAAGTGCAGGGCTTGACAGTGCAGGTAAATAGAGCTGAAGTCCTAGCTTAAGTAAGCTGGAACACCTTAGTTAGCCATCTTGAAATTCTCCTGAAAAGTTCGTAGTCCAAAGTTGATCTTCTGATAGTGTTTGTTGGGTTAGCATCATTTCCCCAGTACAGGTATAATCATCATTGTGGTGCCAGCCTCATTATCCTTTTGCAGACTTCAAAGGTCATTGTTAGAAATGGTGACAGTTCACTGTGAAAAGCTTAAATATTTTAAATGTCATATGCAAGAAATCTCGGAGAAGTTGAAGGATCACAATTTATTAAATGCACCAGAGGTATTCAAGTCTAATTCTGATTACCTACTTCAAACTCAAGCCCAGAATCCTGTACAGAAAACTGACTGAAGCCCATTTCTAGAATTAGTCAATACTCTATATGACCGTTAATACCATGACAGAATTTTTCAAAGTCTGAAAAGTGAAACATTCATTTATCAAATTTCTTTTCTTTGAGTACCCTTTGTATTGCTTCCTGCAGGTAGAGGAGTTTGGTTAAACAACAAAAAAAGTAGGATATTTCCTTATAAATTACTTGGCTTGTTGCTAAGTGATAGAAAATCCTTCTTCAAACCTTTGCTATTAAAATGCTGTTTTAATAAAATTCTGAGGCTTCTAGAATATTTTTTTTTACCAGTAGCTGATTAATTTCATTATTACTTTGTGCTAAGGGGCCTAGAGGGCCATATGGGATCTGATATGTGTTACAAATAAGGGGTGATTTATATTCCTGATTATTTCTTGTAACTTAATAAATAACAAAGTTAGTTCTGAATCATTTAGAATAAGGTCAAAAGTTTTAATGGATAAAACAACTCTGCATATTGAGAGTCGGTAACTATATCAAGAGGTTCTGGGAAATTTAATAATACTACAAGAACTACAAGAACAGCATATAATTCTTGTTTTTTAACTAAATTGTGAGTGCTTTGAGCCAGTTTACTTATTTTTTTTTACTTATAACCTGATCTTTCTGATTAATTTATATCAGTATAAAATGTAGGAGAGTTAGAACTGGTGTTCCCTGCACAATATTCAAAGGGATCCATTTAGTTTAGTTTAGTTTTGTTTTGTTTTTATATATAAACTGAAGGTTCTTGCTTTTGGGACATTTGTTGCTATTTTTTCCTCTCAAAAATTACTCTTTGCCAATATTAATTTTCTGTCCTTCAGACACAATTTTACCATTAGTAAAAGGTACTACATTTTCTACTGTGTCTATTTCTGATAATTGACAAAGTCTAAACTTTTTTCAGAATTTTTTTACATAAGCCTTAAACTTTTTATTCTGTTTGTGTGGTGCATCTTAAAATTTTTTTCTACCAAAGTGAATTTTCTCTCAGTCTCAACTGGTAATTTTCTTGAACAAATTAAGTTCTTTTTACCCTGTAATGTTTCAAATAAATTACTTAGTTTTTGAGTTGTCAATTAAATAGTGAACCATAGTCAACTAATATCTTCCAGCAAGTTTTGAAAATAATTAAAAGTTTATAATCGATCTCTCCTGTTTTGTAATTTTTGTGGTTGAATTTTCTATAAACCTATCTTATATCTTAGGTAATTAATAGATCATCTCTTTGTATTTTTTTTCAGAAGCAATTTGTAATCCCCAACAAAGCAAAATTTTCTATACCTCTTCAAAAATTTTTCTAAGATATCTATATCTGAATCAGCCAGTAACATGTCATCCAGATAATGAAAATTTATAGATTGAAGAAATAGTTTATGAATTATTTCTAAGGGCTGTTGTATAAAATATTGACATAATTATGGAGTGTTTAACATCTCTTGTGAAAGAATTTTTCTGTGGCACCTTTTAACAGGCTAGGAATTGTTGTAAGTAGGCATTGTTAAAGCAAATGTTTCTCTAGCCTGTTCTTTTAAAGGTATAGTAAAAAAAAAAAAAGTCTTTTGAGCCTATTCTTTAGGTAATAAGGAAGACAAGAAAATTTCAGGTAAAAAAGAATACATTGGCTGAATCACATTATTTATAGTTCTTAAATCTGTTAACATTCTCTATTTTCATATTTTTAAAAATGATAAATATAGGAGAATTTCAAAGACTGGTCAATTCTTCAGTATGTTGATAATTTAGCTGCTCCTATACTAGCTATTCTAGTACTTGTAATATTTCTGATGTCAAATGCCATTGTTTCACCCAGAAAGTTTTGTCAGTCAATCATTTCAAAGGTAGGACTGTTAGTACCTTTGAAAGATCAGCAGCTATTGTATCCTGCTTTTGTACGACCTGAACAGTCAGTCTGTCACTGTTCTTGATAATACCTTTCAATATATCTCCCAGAAGCATTTTTTATTTTACAGTTTGTTTCAGAGATTGGAGGAATGTTAATCTGTGTTTTCCATTGCTGTAACAATTCACATTCCTATAAAGTCATTGCTATGTTAGCCACATATGTGGTTTAATTTTTCTGTCTGTCCTTTGGCCCTAAGTATTTGACTCATCTTTCACTTCCTTTTACCTGAAATAAAGTTCTAAAGTTAAACATTTACCTCCTGAAAAGGCCAACTGGATGAGAATAATTGGGTGATGTTATTGTTACATCTGTTCCTGTGTCTATCAAACCCTCAATTTCAAAGCCATTAGTGTGTGATTTTTAGCTTTAGTCTCTGATTATAGCAGTGTGCCAAAATAATTCTTTTCTTGTCTATTCTGCATATTTAGTTGCATCTATAAAGCCATTCTGTCTTTGGACATATCCAGAGAATTGTGATTTTTTTAAAGCAGCAGTTATTAAGTTTTTGAATTTCTCTGTGGATGAGTTTCTGTGATGCTGACAGAAAATGATTGAGACAATTTTGATGTTGTGTCCTATGGGAGGCCTTCTCAGAGAATTTCCTACTGATAATGGGTTACCTTACCTTGCTGATCTGCATTCATTAGTCTGATGTAGGCCTCTACCATACCTTCTATACATTTCAGAAGGCTGGAGCCTTGTGTTTGGATTATTTCTAGGAAAAAAAATTGTTTCTATGAAGATCCTTTCTACAATTCCTTTTCAAATAAACTTATTTACCACAATTAAAACATCTTTCATCTTAATTATTCTTAAATTTTCTAGAAATTACTTCTGTCAAAACAGCATCATAAGGAAGACATTTAATATCAGCTGTATTTCAGATCTATTCCTCTGTAAGTTCTGGTCTTGCTTTTTAACATCTGAGATTATCCTTTTGCATTCTGAATTAGAATTTTCAAAACCTAAAGATTTAATTAACATTTGTCTAACCATTGTATCTGATATTCTTTTTACAGCTAGAGTTAATCTTTGTAAAAAGAATCAATGAGGGCTTCTTTTGGGCCTTGTGTAACTTTTGTAACTGACTCAGCACTCTTTTCTAATTATTCAACCCTGTCTCAAGCATTCAAAGTTCTTATATACCATATCACCATTTGAAGATATAATACCATATATACCATTTGAAGATATAATCAGCAAATCTAAACTGTCTTTGCAAATTAGCATACTGGCCTTCACCAAGGGGCTGATTTGAGAAATTTCAATACCTCTAGCTCTATCTTATTGTTCTATGATGCTAGCTTCCTCTTTCCGCTATCTTTTCCACTGTAACTGGGGATCAGCTTCAATATTGCTATAGCCAAATGTCTCCTATCTTGTGGGATAATTCTGTTCCTAGTTGCCCATAATTTTAATATGTGTTTCAAATAAAGTGATTGTGTGCCATATGAAACAAATGGTTCCTTAAATCTTTTCATATCTAACATTTCTACAGAATCTCAGTTAACTGCTGCATAGTCTTGGGGTACCTA
>PVIH01003030.1:88995-171368 GCA_004025045.1 Sigmodon hispidus | reverse complement strand
TCCAAGCCTGTCACCCTGCACAAAACTCAAATCCAAGTGGATCAAAGACCTCAACTTAACCCCAACCACTTTGAACTTGATAGAAAAGAAAGTGGGAAATACACTTCTACAAATTGGCACAGGCCACCACTTCCTAAATATAACACCAGTGGCACAGGCACTAAGACCAACAATCAATAAGTGGGATCTCCTGAAGTTGAGAAGCTTCTGCAAAGCCAAAGACACTGTCAATAGGACAAAACGACAGCCTACAGAATGGAAAAAGATTTTCACCAACCCTACAAGTGGTAGAGGACTGATCTCTAAGATATATAAAGAGCTCAAGATTTTAGATCCCAAAACCTTGAATAACCCTATCAAAAAATGGGGTTCAGATCTAAAAAGGGAATTCTCAGCAGAGGAACTACGAATGGCTGAAAGGCACCTAAAAAAGTGCTGTTCATCTTTAGCCATCAGAGAAATGCAAATCAAAACAACTTTGAGATACCACCTAACACCTATTAGAGTGGCTAAGATAAAAGCCACAGATGACAGCCTATGTTATAGAGGATGTGGAGCAAGGGGAACACTCCTCCATTGTTGGTGGGAGTGTAAGCTTGTTCAGCCACTTTGGAATGCAATATGGCGGTTTCTCAGAAAATTGAGAATCAATCTCCTCAAGGACCCAGCAATACCACTTCTGGGTGTATACCCTAAAGAGGCACATTCACACTCCAAAGGTATTAGCTCAACTATGTTCATAGCAGCATTATTTGTAATAGCAAGAACCTGGAAACAACCTAGATGTCCCTCAACTGAAGAATGGATTTACAAACTGTGGTACATCTACACAATGGAATACTACTCAGCAGTAAGAAAAAATGATATCCTAAAATTCGCAGGCAAATTGATGGATTTGGAGAATATCCTCCTGAGTGAAGTATCACAAACTCAGAGAGATAAGCAGGGGCTGTACTCACTCACTAGTGGTCTCTAAACAAACAAACAAGAAAAAAAGCCAAACATGCCCAAGTGGCAAACCACAACCACTGAACAGATTGGGATCAGAGACACCCTGGACTGACCCTTCAAACCCCAGTCCAACTATAGGAACATCTGACTCACTCTTGAGCGAGGGTGGACAAAACTGGATTTGGCCAGGAGTGGAGACTGATCCAAGCATTATTGGGTCAGTGGGACCATAGGACTGTCTGCTCCCTGCCCAGGGAGGGGATGGGGAGTTGCAGAGAAGAAAAATGACCTGATGTGATGGGAGGGGGAAGAGACCTTGAATAAGGATATACAGGGATGGAAAAAAAAATTCTGATGGAAAGCTGAACACAAAGAAAATATATGTGTAGCAATCTTATTTGCATTTCCACACTTGATAAACCATGCTTATGATTCTTAAAAAAACAAAACAAAAAAAGGTCTATGTTGTTAATTGTGAGCTGATGGCCCAAAGGAAAGTCTGACTGCACTTTTGTCTTTTTTTTTTTAACCGATTTTAAACATATATTTTTAATGCATTTATTGCATGGAAGGAAATAATATAATTCATTCATTCTCAGTTACTAAGGCTTCTTCCGTAATCCCCTTATATGTAAAATAGAGGAGGAGACCCTGGGGGGGGCAAGAGAGAGAAATGGAGAAGTACAATGTCCTTGAACACCTTCAAAACTGTTCTAATGAAGCCTATTATTGTGTAAACTTACTCAAAACACAATAATAATTAAGTAGAAATAAGCAAATGTTGAATTATAATGTATCCAAACCCTTTCTTCATTTTTGTGTTTTAAGGCCAGCGAAGAGGATAGCCTATGTCTCCTTGCAATTTATTCCTAGGATTTTTCTTTGGCTTCATTTATTCTCTTGGTCAAAAATTATCATTTCTGCAGCCTCCACCTTGTTTTTATTAGAGTGCTATTTTTTTTTTCTTCAGAAAAATACATAGGCATTTGTGTTGTGGCACATGTGGTATAACAAGATACCAAACTATGCTTGTTTTGGTCCTGAGATTCTTATATTCCTTTTAGAAAATATTTATGACAACATATTGATGGACATTATCTCTTTTTTTTTACAATAGATTTTTTTTTCTTTTTAAAAAATTTATATATTTACTATTTGGTGATTTTACATCATGTACCCAATCAAACTCAGTTATCAGAACTCTCAGATTCATACCCACTCTTACGATCTCCCCATTTACAAAAAAGCCCATTCATGCTGCTCATTACTGGAGCATAATTAAGATCCCCGTGGCCAGACCCTTAAGGAAACAAATCTTTCCTCACCCACACCTCTGCCAGAGGCCATCAATGTGGAACTGAGGCAATGTGTCATTTACCTATGTTCTAACATTGAGCTCTTGTATACAATGATGTGTGTGTGTGTGTATATATGTTTTAAAGTCCACTAATGAGTGAGTATATTCCGGCTTTTCTTTCTGGAATTGTGATACCTACCTCAGGAGGATATTCTGCTTTTCCATCCATTTGCTTGCAAATTTTAGAATATCATTTTTTCTTTATTATTATTATTATTATTATTATTATGAACAAAGAAGTCACACTTTCTATCCTTGTATATCCTTATTCAAGGTCCCTTCCCCCTCCAACCACATCAGGTCATTCTTTCCATTTCACAACCCCGCATCCCCTCCCCAGGCAGGCAGCAAGCAGTCCCATGGTCCTCCTGACCCAATATTGCTTAGTTCAGTCTCCACTCCTGGCAGATCCAGTTTTCTCCCCCCACCCTCAAGAGTGAGTCAAGTGTTCCTCTAAGGGAGTGGGATCCAAGGAGTCAGTACAGGGTGTTTCTGATCCCAAACTGTTCAGAGGTTGTGGTTTTCAGCTTGGGCATGCTTGGCTTTTTTCTTGTTTGTTTGTTTGTTTAGAGTCCACTAATGAGTGAGTACAGCCCCTACTTACCTTTCTGAGCTTGTGATAACTCCCTCAGGAGGATATTCTCCAAATCCATCCATTTGCCTGTAAATTTTAGGGTATCATTTTTTCTTACTGCTGAGTAAGTTGTAGATGTACTACAGTTTGTTAATCCATTCTTCTGTTGAGTGGCATCTAGGTTGTTTCCAGGATCTTGCTATTACAAATAATGCTGCTATGAACATAGTTGAGCTAATGCCTTTGGAGTATGACTGTAAATCATTAGGGTATACACCCAGAAGTGGTACTGCTGGGTCCTTGGGGAGATTGATTCTCAATTTTCTGAGAAACCGCCATACTGCATTACAAAGTGGCTGAACAAGCTTACACTCCCACCAACAATGGAGGAGTGTTCCCCTTGCTCCGCATCCTCTATAACATAGGCTGTCATCTGTGGCTTTTATCTTAGCCACTCTAATAGGTGTTAGGTGGTATCTCAAAGTTGTTTTGATTTGCATTTCTCTGATGGCTAAAGATGATGAGCACTTTTTCAGGTGCCTTTCAGCCATTCTTAATTCCTCTGCTGAGAATTCCCTTTTTAGATCTGAACCTCAGTTTTTGATTGGGTTATTCAAGGTTTTGGGCTCTAGATTCTTGAGCTCTTTATATATCTTAGAGATCAGTCCTCTACCACTTGTAGGGTTGGTGAAAATCTTTTCCCATTCTGTAGGCTGTTGTTTTGTCCTATAGACAATGTCCTTGGCTTTACAGAAGCTTCTTAGCTTCAGGAGATCCCACTTATTGATTGTTGGTCTTAGTGTCTGTGCCACTGGTGTTATATTTAGGAAGTGGTCGTCTGTGCCAATTCGTAGAAGTGTATTTCCCACTTTCTTTTCTATCAAGTTTAAAGTGGCTGGTTTTATGTTAAGGTCTTTGATCCACTTGGATTTGAGTTTTGTGCAGGGTGACAGGCTCGGATCTATTTGCATTTTTCTACACACTTCCATCCAGTTATGCCAACACCATTTGTTAAATATACTATCTTTTTTCCATCGAATATTTTGGGCCTCTTTGTCAAAGACCAGGTGCTCATAGGTTTTTGGGTTAATGTCTGGATCCTCAATTCTATTCCATTGGTCCACAAGTCTGTTTTTATACCAGTACAAGGCTGTTTTTATTACTGTAGCTCTATAGTATAACTTGAAGTCAGGGATGCTGATACCTGCTGAGTTTCTTTTGTTGTGTAAAATTGTTTTGGCAATCCTGGCTTTCCTGTTATTCCAAGTGAAATTGAGTATTGTTCTTTCAAGGTCCAAAAAATATTGTGTTGGGATTTTGATGGGCAGTGCATTGAATCTGTAGATTGCCTGTGGTTGAATTGCCATTTTTACTATGTTGATCTACATATCCAGAAACATGGGAGAGCTTTCCATTTTCTGATATCCTTTTCAATTACTTTCTTTAGTGATTTAATATTTTTGTCAAATAGATCTGTTACTTCTTTGGTTATAGTTACTCCAATGTATTTAAAACTAATTGCAGCTATTATGAAGGGTAATGTTTCCCTTATTTCTTTTTCAGCTCTTCTATCTTTAGTGTATAGAAGGGCTACTGAGTTCTTTGAGTTAATCTTTTATCCTGCTACATTGGTGAAGGTATTTATCAGCCGTAGAAGTTCCTTAGAAGAATTTTGTGTGCCACTTATGTATCAATCATATCATCTGCAAATAGAGATAGTTTCACTTCTTCCTTTCCAATTTTTATCTCCTTAATCTCTTTTTGTTCTCTTATTGCTTTAGCTAAAACTTTGAGAACTATATTGAATAGATAAAGGGAGAGAGGACATCCTTGTCTAGTTCCTGACTTTAGGGGAATTGCTTTGAGTTTTTCTCCATTAAGTTTGATACTGGCTGTCGGCTTCTTGTAAATCGCCTTTATTATATTTAGGTATTCTCCCTGTATTCCTGATCTCTCCAGGGCTTTAATCATAAAGGAGTGTTGGATTTTGTCAAAGGCTTTTTCAGCATCTAAGGATATGATCATGTGGTTTTGTTCCTTTAGTTTGTTTATATGATGAATAACGTTTATGGTTTTTCGTATGTTAAACCAGCTCTGCATTTCTAGGATGAAGTCTACTTGGTCATGGTGGATGCTACTTTTTATACATTGATGTATACGGTTTGCCAAAATTTTGTTGAGAATTTTAGCATCAATATTCATGAGGAAATTGGTCTGTAATTCTCCTTCTTTGTTGTGTCTTTGGGCGGCTTCGGGATTAGTGTAATTGTGGCCTCATAAAAGGAATTTGGCAATATTCCTTCAGTTTTTACTGTGTGAAATAGTTTTAGGAGTAATTGTATTAATTCTTCTTTGAATGTGTGGTAAAATTCTGTACTGAAACCATCTGGACCAGGGCTTTTATTTTTGGGGAGGCTTTTAATGACAGCTTCAATTTCCTTAAGGGTTATAGGCCTGTTTATGTAATTAATCTGATCTTCATTTAATTTTGGTAGATGGTACCTGTCCAGAAAGCTATCCATTTCTTCTAGGTTTTCCATTTTTGTGCAATACAGATTTTCAAAATATAATCTGATAGGTCTCTGGATTCCTGGAGGTCTGTTGTTATGTCCCCTTTTTCATTTCTGATTTTGTTGATTTGAACACTCTGTCTCTGTTTTTTTATTAGTTTGGCTAAGGGCTTATCTATCTTGTTAACTTTCTCAAAGAACCAACTCTTAGATTCATTGATTCTTTGTAGTGTTATTTTTCTTTCAATTGTATTGACTTCAGTTCTAAGTTTGATTATTTCCTGCTGTCTACTCCTTCTAGATGTGTTTGCTTCTAATTGTTCTAAGGCTTTCAGCTGAGCTGTTTGGTTTCTAGTGTGAGATTTCTCTAGGTTTTTCAAGTAGGCATCTAGTGCTATGAATTTTCCTCTTAAGACTGCTTTCATTGTGTTCCACAAGTTTGGTTACGTTGTGGATTCATTTTCATTAAATTCTAGGAAGATTTTGATTTCTTTCTTAATTTCTTCCTTGACCCAGAGATGGTTCAGCTGACTGATGTTTAGTTTCCATGAGTTGGTAGGCTTTCTTTGATTTTTGATTTTGTTGAACTCTAACTTTAGGCCCTGGTGGTCTGATATGCTACAAGGGATTATTTTCATTTTTTTGTATGTGTTAATATTTGCTTTATGACCAATTATGTGGTCTATTTTGCAGAAAGTTCCATGAGGAGCTGGGAAATATGTATATTCCTTTGCATTTGGGTGGAAGCTTCTGTAGATATCTATTAAATCTATTTGCATCCTAATCTCTTTTAGATTCCTTATTTCTCTATTGAGTCTCTGTCTGGTTGACCTATCCAGGGTTGAAAGTGGGGTATTGAAGTCTTCCTCTATTAGGGTGTAAGAATTGATGTGGGATTCGAGCTTTAGCAGTGTTTCTTTTACATAGGTAGGTGCCCTTATATTTGGGGCATAAATATTCAGGATTGAAATCTTCTCTTGACCAATTTTTCCTGTGATGAGCGAGTAATGACCATCTTGGTCCCTTTTAATTGCTTTAGCTTACAGTCTATTTGTAAGATATTAGGATGGCAACCCCTGCTTGTTTCTTATGACCATTGGAATGGAAAATCTTTTCCCAACCCTTTATCTAGGCCCGTTTCTGTCTTTGCGGTTGAGGTGTGTTTCTTGTAGACAACAGAAGGATGGCTTCTGTTGTTGTATCCATCTTGTTAGTGTGTGACGTTTTATAGGATAGTTGATTCCATTGATATTAAGGGATATTAGTAACCACTGATTGATATTTCCTGCCATTGTTGGTGGTAACTTGTTTGTATTTCCTTTCTCTGGAGTATTCTTCTGTGGAATTATTGATTGTTTGTGGTTTCATGGGTGTATCTTGGGTCCTTAGGTTGGAGTTTTCCCTCTGATACTTTCTGTAGGGCTGGATTGGTAGATAGATATTGTTTCAGTCTGACTTTGTCATGAAATATCTTGTTTACTCCATCTATGGTGATTGATAATTTTGCAGGATATAGTATTCTAGTTTGGCAGCCATGCTGTTTTAGCATCTGTATAACTTCTGACCAAGCCCTTCTAGCTTTCATAGTTTCCATTGAATAGTAAGGTGTTATTCTGATGGATCTGCCTTTTTAGGTAAGTTGGCCCTTTTCTTTTGCAGCTCTTAAATTTTTTCTTTGTTCTGTATGTTTTGTGGCTTGATTATTATATGGCATTATGACTTTTTTTTGTGGTCATATCTATTTGGTGTTCTGTAAGCTTATTGTATCTTTATAGGCTTTTCCTTCTTCATGTTAGGGAAGTTTTCTTCTATGATTTTATTGAAAACATTATCTGTGCCTTTGAACTGGTATTCTTCTCCTTCTTCTATTCCTATTATTCTCAAATTAGGTCTTTTCATGGTGTTCCAGATTTCCTGAACATTTTGAATTATGACTTTTTCAGTCTTAGCATTTTCTTTTACTGATATATCTTTTTGAGCTACTGAGTCTTCCACTTTAGAGATTCTATCTTCCATCCTTTGAACTCTGTTGGTTATGCTTGTATCTGTGGTTCTAGCTTTTTTCTTCAGGTTTTCTATTTCCATCTTTGCCACATTTTGTGCCTTTTTTATTGCTTCTATGTCAGCTTTTAGTTTCTGGCATGTTTCTTTCATTTTTTGGTTTACTTTTTCTTGGTTTTCTTTCATAGATTTGTTCATCTCTTCTAATTTTTTGTTTGTATTTTCCTCTATTTCTTTAAGGCAATTTTTCTTATCTTCTTTGAGTGCTTTGATGATCATCATAAAGTAATTTTTGGTGTTGCTTCCTTCTGTTTCCTCTTCATTGCTCAGTTCAGATCTTGTATTTGTAGGACTGCCACTTTCTTCTGGAGTTACCTTGTTGTTCTTTATATTATTATATATATTTTTGCACTGGCGTGTGCCCATGGCTTCAGTGGTTCACGATTATGTGGCTCCTGGTCAGTTGTGGCAAGCAGGCTTGTGTATCTCCTGTCACCTCTGAACAAAAGGTCTGCTCAGTCTCTATCTCTGCTCTGGGCAGGGGACTGAATTTCAAGTCCTCAGTCTTTGTGTGTTTGAGCAGTTGGAGGCAGGGTGGCCGTGTGACTTCCCTTAGCAGCAGCTGGGGGTACCCTGACAGCTAAAGTTTATCTCTCTCTGCTACAGAGTGTGTGGGGACATGCTCCACAGACAGCACCTGGTCCCAGAACCGAAACCAACCAGAATACAATTTTCCCTGGCTGGGATTCAGGTGCTGGGGCCTGCTGAACCCACCTCACCTTTGGGCAGAGTCTGAGTCTGTCTTTCAGAGTCCTTCTCTGTTTGAGCAGTTGGAGGTCAGTAGCCATGCGAGTTCTCTTAGCAGCAGCTGGGGGTACCCTGACAGCTAAAGTATATCTCTGTCTGCTGCAGAGTGTGTGAGGACATGGTCCACAGACAGCACCTTGTCCCAGAACCGCAACCCGAGTGTATTGTATCTAGTTTTTTTTTTTTTTTTTAGTTCTTAATACTTGTTTATTCTGTTTTATTCAGATAATAACACTAAGATTTCTAACACGTTCCCCTATACTCTCCTTATGCTAGTTTTCCTGCCCTTAAGTAAAAACATCTCCAAGTCAACAATTAGTTTTATAGCCACTGTTCCTATCAAATGATGATACACCAAAATCCCAATTCTCATGAATTTTAACATAGTCAAAGTACATTATTTAACCTAAGACTAAAAAAACTGTGCCTTAACTTTATTAAAAAAATAGCCACATCAGTTTAATTACATATGTGATACTACCTATTCAATTTATTAAAAATTGTAATAAACATAATAATAAACTAGTGCTCCAAACTTAGGCTGTGCACGGGGAAGACACTATAAGAAGACACAAGAGACTGCTTTGCAATACAAAGTACAGATTCTTTCTACAGAGATGGAGAAATAAAAGGACAATTCTAGTTATCTAAAAGACAATTCACTGTACACATTTTATTTACAGTTTTGTACACTGTCTTAATATGAATGGGACTGCTTTTCTACTTGAGCCATTTGTAACCAAAGCAAAATAACCTAAGTAATACAAAGTGTTAAAGTACAGCATAAAGATACAAAACCAGACATACTAATTCTAGTTAGGAATGTAATTATGGTGTTACATTTTTATAGTCCACAATTATGTTTAGGGACCACACAGACATAGATCACTGATTTAAATGAAATGCATAAATTTGTAGCAAAGCTTTGTAGTTACAAAAAAAACAAAAAATTACCAAAAAATGCACAAATTTAATGTTTATTCCACCTTTCTGTAATATTCCTGGATCCTTCACCAATGTTACATGAGGAAAAAAAACAAAAGCAAAACAAATGAAAAACTGAAATCAGAATCACTAATGTTATCAAGGAGGGAAGCAAATAAATTAAACTCTAGCAGCCATCAGCAAGAGGACAGCAAGGAGAATGCTGTGAAAGAAAACGAGGTTGCTGGAAAACTGTACTCAGACTCTCACCAGCAAAACACACCCCTGCACGGAGTGGAACAGAAACAGATCTTTTCCAGCTAAGGTAACAGAAATGCAAGTTCTTTTTGAATACTGTGGAAAGGCAAATGTGTGTATCGTGGTAATTCTAACCAGCTGTTTCGGTGCGGGCCAGGAACACATCTGCGGTTTCTGGGGTAACGTATACTGTAATTCTTTGATTGGGATAGTGGACACACTAGCAAAAATTGGAGGGGAGGGGAAGAAATGAACACAGAGGTACAAGACAAAGGCGAATGAGACTTCTCTTATATCTTAGCAACATTTAGATGGAATCAAACTTCAGTGCAGTCCACTCTGCTTGGATGAGGCTTTGGTTCAGCTCCCAATCTCGATTGCGTGACGCAGTCTCCTGTGAGAACTCAGGTGTCTTCTTAAACAACAAACCTATTTTTAGTGGTGGAGCCGCTCTTTGTAGCTGTGTCTGCGTGGGACTGATAACCAATCACTATCTTTGGAGGAAGTCCTAACCTTTCCTCGTATACCCTCCCTATGTGTGTAACTGCGTCTCTGTTTTCACATTCAGTAGTCCATATTGCTATCTTATCACCTTTAGCTCTAACATTAACAACAGCTCCACATACATCATCGCTGTAGTCATCAAAAGATTCTCCAATAAGGCACAACAGTGTTTCTAACCAAAAGCAATCGAGTTCACTTCGCCTCTGCTGTTTGTTCAATGTAATTAGCCATCGTCCTCCCTGTTTGTTTTTCTCATCTTCCCGCATAGGCTCAATACCATCCTTAAAAAGTGAGTGGTCACAGCCAGGCATTAAATTACTAGACAACTGGATATGGTTGTATAGAGCCCAAAAGTCTTCAACAGTATAAAACTTAGAGATCAATCGAAGGTTTGCTTGCCAAGTTTTGCTTTTATCATTTTTAAAAAACCAGAGTGCCCACCTGTTCTGTAGAGGATGTTTAATGTAGTGCTCTGGGTTGGCAACCTCCTGATTAGATTCTGGTTTTTCCTCTTCTGCAGGTGGGGGATAAGTAGTAGGAGTGGTTTCCGGTTCAACAGTCGCCATCTTAGATCGATCTGATCGCACAACCGCCTGTATCTATTTTTATGCTATGGTCTTTGATCTACTTGGACTTGACTTTTTTTTGCATGCTGCTAACTATGTAACTATTTGCTTTCTTCTTCATGTCAGCATCCAGTTTGCTCAGCACCATTTGTTGAAGATGGTCTTTGTTTTCAGCTTTATTATCAAAAGTCAGGCTTCCATAGGTGTGTGGATTTCTGTCTGAGTTTTCTATTAGATTCCATTGGTGGTGGTGTCTGTTTTTAGATTAATACAGTGATTTTTAAGATTATTACTATAGGTCTGCAGTAAAATTTGAAATATTGTAATTAGGAATGGTGCAACCTTAAGCAATTCTTTTATTGTTTAGGATTGTTTTAGCTAACTTAGGTATTTTTATTTCAATATGAAGTTGAAAATTGTTCTTTTAAGTCTATGAAAGCTTTGGAAAACAGCAGAGAAGTCTATTCACCGCTTTAGGGATTAGGTAAGAGAGTGAGGGAGACAGAGGGACAGAGACACAGAGAGAACACAAACAGACTATGGTGGCGGTAGTTCATTTCGGGGGAGTTGGAAACAGGAAATAAATATGATCAAATATATTATGCAAAATTCTCAAAGAACTAATAAGTACTGTTTTTAAAAGAATTTGTAAATATTAAGTAAACATTGTATAACAGACAATCATGAGCAACCCATTAAAAATTAAGGAGAAAGACAAGCACATAAAATGTTAAATTATAAAGAAAAAATTGTCACAGAGAATATAAAAGGAAGAAAAGATTTGTTGAGAAAATAAAAATTACCATAATTAGCTCAGGATAAAGTAGAAAGTAAATAGGGCAGAAAATCAAATATGCATATTTCTACCTTTAATTAAAAAATTAAGACATGTTACAAAAGTGCTACATAAGAACAAAACCGTGTGCATTATATATGAACATTCTCCCCAGCCAACCAGCCAATGAAACAACAAGACAAAAGAAACCACAACAATTTAGAACTTAGAGCTGATCCTCCTGTTAAACAATGAAGTTGTGATATAGTGAGGATCTTCAATTTTCCAATACATACTGTTTGTCACTCCAGAAAGCGTTGCTGCTTGCCCATTAGAGTGGAGGCCTGGGGATAGAGCCAATGTCTCGTCATTTTAAAACTGGGCAATCTCCAAATCTAAGCAATGTTCTTCTCTAGTTGGTTATGACCAATGTCACAGAATACATTATTTAACAAAGTTATTCTAGAATTACAATAAAGTAACAAGGTTATTTTGTTATATTGTCTAAATGAAAATTATTGTCTTTTTGTAACATGCCAAACATCAACTTTCTCACTGAAAAAGAACTGATTTCTATTTCTTTAGAACTGTTTGAAACTTTATTTTACTTTACACTCCCTGTAGAGAATTTTTAAAATTTATTTATTTATATTTTATGTGCATTGGTGTTTTTGATTGCATGTGTGCCTGTGTGTAGGTGTTTGGTTCCCTGGAACAGAGTTACATACATGTGTGAACTGCCATGTGAGGGATGGGAATTGAGCTTGGATCCCCTGAAGAGGAAGAACATTTAGGGTTCTTAACTGCTGAGCCATCTCTCCAGCTATAAAAATGTTTATTTAAATGTCTTCCAGAGAATTTTCTCCAGTTTTCACAGTTCCCAATCTAGAACAACACTAATCTTGATTGTGGATCAGCTGTCAGGAAGCCTTGTCTGAGGAAGCAACAACATATAAAGAACCAACTTACTCTGAGTATTGAGGATTTTATAATTATTAACTTCCATTGTTCAGAACTGGGGAAGTTGAGAATCTCTTTAACCAATCTTAGAACCCAAAGCAACCACTTTAAAACTTTGGGTTTAACTTAATTCTTCATCATTTATTACCAATGAGCCAAATCTCTTTACTTTTTTTCTCAGCTGTAAAACAATGATTTAACATTTTTGTATGTTCACCTTTGTGTGTTGCACACATATATGTGCAGTGTGTGTGTACAAGTTGTATAGCAGTTTCCTTTGAGATTAAGATGTTCCATTTTGGACGCAAGTTTATTAAGACATAGGGAAGAGAAGGTGAAACATTTCATTAGGCAGGAGCAGTTAAGTCCAACATGTAGACAATTTGAGAGCTTCAAGAAATCCTGAAACTGACCAGATTCACTATCACGTTTATCTGAAGAATACATAACCAGGATGGACTGCTAGAAGCATAGCTGTCTGGAGGAAACAGAGACTATGTACGTCATGTTGAAGAAGCTAAGACCTACCAAACCACCAGCAAAGAACACTTTCCACCTGTTAAGCCATCTGAAAAAAAAACATGCCAGGAGATGCAGAGGAAAGAAGTTGAAATGCTGCTGAGAAAAGGTGTTAAGCTGCATGGCTGAACAAGATAAGAATCATGGGTTAGTTTAAAAGTAAAGAGTTAGCAAATTATATGCCTGGGCCATAGGCCGATCAGCATAAAATTAAGACAAGCATCTGTGTGTTTCTGTGACTGTGGGACTGTGGGTCTGTGGGTAAGAACCTCAGGGCCAGAAACCTCATACTACTTTCATGAGCTGTCACACATGCTGAACTGGGCTTTAGAGTTGCAGCTGTCTTTGAATCATTTTTGCTCCCACAAATAACCCCAGTAAAGCACATCAGTCCTCAGGTTAGACTTTGGTAGTGATCTTACTTTGATCTATCATCAATTTTCTATCTGAAGTGAGAAGATATTACTTACGTGTCATTACTCAAAGTGCTGACCACCTTGATTTTTAGACCTGGAGCTTGAGTAGGCAAGACTGACTGGCAAGCAAGTCCCAAAGATCTTCCTTTCTTACCCCTTCAACACTAAAATTACAATATGTACCAGGAACCACTGTGTTTTCTTTACCATCAATGCAGGTGATCAAACTAGATCATCTTGCTTCTGTGACAAGTACTTTTTCATACATCATTGATCTTAAATATTTGTTCAAAGTAATAAATTAGAAAACGTGTAGTGAAGCTTTGTAAACTGTATAAAATTTGTGATAGCAAATCTTGGCTGGCAATTTGACACGTAAGAAAGAGGAAACTTCATGTGAGGAATGTCGGGTCCCCCTTTTCCTCATGGTCTGTTGATCCCCAGTTTGCGAGGACAAGGGAAAGAGGCAGCATGCAAGGCTCTGTGAGGCCTGTGAGTATGAGGGAAATAGCCTTCCTGGAGGAGGCTTCAGTGTTACAGCTCAACACTCCTTCAGAATAAGTGGAATATATGGAATAGGAGCAGTGGCTGGGAAATCTCCTAATTTGTGTTTGGCATCATGTTCTAACCATACAGGGTAGCACAATACCTAATTATTATATGGGGAAACATTTGCAGGGACCTGTGTAAAGGTTACAGTTAAGATAAGTCAGGGATCCAGGCTGTGGGACAGCTTCCAAATAATGTCAGGCAGAAAGCAGGAAGCCATGCTTGGGGAAGGGAGTCCTCCATAGAGGGACGCTCATAGAGCAGACTAGACATGGTAGACTGCAACCTTATGCAGCAGAACCTTCCAACAGAAGAATTGCCTCTATCACACTGATCTGTGGGTATGTCTTCAAAACATTTTTATAATTGCTAATTTTTATGTGTGGGCTGGAAGCCCACTATAAAAAGTCTCATCTCTGGGCAGATGGGCAAGGGTTGTATAAAAAAGGCAGCTGAACATGAGCCTTGGAGTAAGCTTGTTAGCAGCATTCCTCCCTGGTTCTTAGCTCTGTTCCTGCCCTGGCTTCCCTCAGTGAAGTGCTGTGATAGAGAAGAAGAAACCACATACACTTTCTTCTTCCCAAGGTGCCTTTAGTGGTAGTGTTTTTCACAACACAAACAAAACAAAATAGACTGAAAATGAAGACATACAATACAATTTTATGGCTTCACGATGTAAAGAAAAAGGGAAATTCAAAGAAATGTTCTACCTAAGATCCCACAGCTATTATTAGATTGCAGTACAATACCACAAGAAGGTATTTGTTAGGGTACTTGTATAATAAAAATAATGGTTTAAAGAATTTTTTATATCAGAAGTTTTTCCTGCTATGTAACCTATGTTATTTCATTTCTTCCTATATTTTAGTTTTACATATATGGCATGTAAATGCTTTTTAATTTATCTTACTTCATATTTTTAACCTAGAACTGTTGAAATTCATAAGAATTACATAAAGAGAGAGCAAAAGACATACACATATGCATACATAGATACATATAAACTTACATACATATACATATAGCACTGTATTGTGCATGGTATGATAATGTTCTTGTACTACCTAGCATTACTGTGGCTTAAGATACTATTTTAGAGCTTTTGAAATGCAGAACGTGTACTTATGTTTCCGCAGTAATAAAAGTAGAAGAAAGAGGATCTTCAAGATTATGATGACACATTAGAAAACCATGCAATGTAATTTCAACATGAGTCACAGATACGGGGAAAGGGGCCATGACTCCTCCTCAGAAGAAATGGCAATGGTCAATTTTTTTTTAACTGATGCTGAAATCTTGCAATTGTTTTTTCTTTTGAAATGGAGATTGTATATTCAGGTCCAGGCAGATATGGATTTGTTGTAGAGTAAGAGTGGCTAAGCATTCACAGCTCTCAGAGGAAAGAATGTCTCTACGCAGTAAATGACAGAGTTTGACCCTCATTCTACCATCTCTACTTCGAGAATAGTAGGCCTGAGATTAATATACTGTATAGTCAGTCCTATTGAGCCAAAGGCCACAAAACACAGACCACCACACTCAGTGACATGCCTTGCCCAAAAAGAAAATCCATTTACACCATGGCTACAAGTGTTTATGGGTATGAACACCGAGATCCCCAACCAACCAACTGAAATAACATTGAAGCTTTAGTAAAAGAAATACTCACTGAGAAATAAAATACTTTGAATTGCTTTTCCTTGACTCAGACTCTAAGTCAATAAGCACTTGATATCTAGAACCCAATAACAGAAAAAAATAGGACACAACAAGTTCTAACCTGGTAAAAATCAGAGATGTTCTGATCTTTGCATACTTGCATTAGCTATTAATGCCAAGCACATAAATCATTTCAGGAATTTTTTTCTCTAATGTTAATGTTCTTAAAACTCCTATGTAATCTGTATATGGAATATGACATTTTTAATTATCTTCAAGACTGTTTTTCCATATTTTTTATTTTCTGTGTGTATGATCAAGTGTTCAGAAATCCTAGACAGGCTAATGGGACAGCTTTCTTCTGAGACTCTACTTTATCCACGTCACTGTCTTACACTTTTACACATTTATATAATAATAATTTTGTTCGTTTTCCCTCATACTCCTCTCTCATCTTTTCTTCTTCCTGTTTCTTGTTCCCAATAGACCCCTTTTTTCTGTGTTTTGTAGTTTATAATTTAAGTTAGTTAAAGCTTCTTGTCTGAGAAGTGGGTGAGAAGTTACTGGAGAAGGACATCTTATCAGTGGTTACATCACCAAAGGAAGCAAGCCTCACCCTACCACCAGCAGTGGAGTGGAAAGAGTGAGGCTTCATGGACACCTACCCATCCATGATGAAATGTCAGGGGGCCCAACTTTATGCAAGTCTTATTCATAAAGATAAACATAGCTGCAGTGAGACCATGAGTGCAGTAGCTACCTCATATCTAATAGAAATCTTTGTGCGGTATATCTTCCCATCCCCTGGATTTTACATTCTTTCTACCACATCTTCTTCAAGGTTCCCTAAGCCTTGCAAGAAGTGATAGACAATTTATTTGGTGGATTTAGGGTAAAGAACTCAAACATGACTTATTTCTGGAACTTTGGCCAGTTACAGACTTCCCTGCTAACAACTGTCTACTACAGGAAGAATTTTCTCAAATGGATGATGCCAGGTATAGCATTAACTTTCATGTTTAAGCATTAATATTTAGAAGGTGGTTTGCAACATAACTATTTAGAAAAAAACAAACAAATAACAAACAAAAAATGAAACAAAACAAACAAAAAACCCTAGTGAGTTTTATTCAAATGCCTATTATCTCCTAGCCACAGGCTCTTGACTAGGTTAAAAAACAAAACAACAACAACAACAAAAAACTTGTGGATCTGACCTCAAATCCAATCAGAAAGTAGATGGCTATCCACATACTGATAATGATATCATTTATGCTGGAGGCAGACTTTTCTTTCCTGCTCACCAGTTCCCAAATAACTAACATGGAGATTCAATATTAATTATAAATGCTCAGGAATAACCCAGGTTTATCACTATCTATTTCTATTAATCTTTGTATTGCCATGTGGCTCATGGCTTTACCTGTCCCCCAGCATGTCGTGTTTCCTCTTTTTCTCTTGGTGACTCCTCTTGACTCTATCCTCCTTCTTTCTAGTCTCCTCTGTGTTTGGCTGCCTCACCTATACTTCCTGTCTGGCAACTGGCCAGTCAGATTCTTATTAATTCAGAGTAACAAATCTTCATATTGTACTAAAGGATTATTCCACAGCATGTTTCATTCTTGGTATGTGTTGTAGAAGATTTCTGGCCCCGTTTGGGCCAGAGGTTTGGACCTTGCCTGCTGTGGCTTTTGTCCCCCAAAGAAATGAATCAGACGCTTATATCAATTTCATACTTGTTGGCCTATGTCTCAAGCACATTAATAGCTAGCTCTTTCATCTTAATTCAACCAATTTCTATCAATCTGACTGCCACATAGCCCAGCCCATGGCTCACCTGGATTCCTTACATGTTTCTTCCTCCAGGGTCAGAGGGTGACTGATTAACTCCAACCTCCTACTTGTCTGTCCTCTGATCCTCCACCCAGTTCTACAGTGCTCCACATAGACCAAAACAGCTCCTTTATTTACAGCATACAGAGAACATTTCCACCACAGGTATGTTGTTATTGTATCTCACAATATTTACAACTATGTAACAGCATTGATGACCTTTTTCTTCTATTCAGCAGCCTTTATGACATGCATTGTAAAAGCTAGCTGGTGGAAATGAAGCTTCCAGCTCAGTTGTAGCTTGATATCTCTTAGTTCTGTGACCAAAGTGTGTGCATTTCATTTTTTATTTGTTACTATTTACTATCTTTTATTCTTGCTCTATACTTTCATACTGCTTATACCTCCTGTGGCACAGAATCCATGAAACTCTCACGTAAACTGTGGAGCCAAGGATACACCTCCCTGATGCTGCTTCACACAGCTGTGGTGCCCATCAGCACTACTGAAGATCACCGTTTCCAATCCTTTGCTGGTGGACTTCTATGGGAGTCTGACCCTGAAATTCCCAGGGTTTCTAGATTTAGGATCTCTTCTACTTCACAGCTACTTCCTAAGATGCAACCTGGATTAGGCATTTTTGTTTGGTTCTTTTCCATTTGCATAAAAAGGAAGAAAAACAAAGGGTTTATATTTTCAGTTCTCAGTAGTGCTATGAAAGATCCAAGTAAGACAGAGAAATTTCAAAAACATTAAATGAGCATGTTCCATAACATGTAATGTATTAATAAGTCTATTTGTATAAAAATCGAAATGCAGATCTTCTTGCAGAAGTCTTCTGGAGAAATCAATATTAAAGAGATACAATCTAGATACATTAATAGAAGTCAAATAATAGTGATCATTAGTTGCATGTGCAAGATTCTGTGGAAAACACACTATGGTATTTAATTTAATTAGACCTGTGTTAGTCTCTAGATGCCCTCCAACTCATATAAGACAGGCTAGATTTTATCTTATATTTTATAGACACATATTAAAAGACTTTAAGAAGAGCTATGTCAGGTTGATACACTAACCATGAGTTGAAGATTGGATAAATAATTTAAATTACATATATATATATATATATATTTAGAGAGAGAGAGAGAGAGAGAGAGAGAGAGAGAGAGAGAGAGAGAGAGAGAGAGAGAGAAACTGACTAAAATATTTGAAAGTAAAAATAGCAGAACTTCAAAAGTAAGTGACAGATAAAATGGGCTAGGCTGGGCATAGTGGTACATGCCTGTTACAGAAACATCTGTAACATCTATTATCACTATCTAATAGCCTGAGAAAACTGTAAGATGGTCAAGTGGAGATGTCTATGAGGAGGCTAGAGTTATAATTCTCAAGATGAGGGAAGAGATCAAGACTGGAGAAATTTCTGTAGTCTAGGTTTCTATTTCTTTTTTTCCCCACCCATTAATCATCTTCCTGCCTCTGTCCTCAGTGTTTATGACTAATGACCAAGGATAACTTCTTTTCTTTCTTCTTTGCTTTTATCCAGGTCCAAATAAGAATGTCAGGATTGGAAGTGAAGGGATGCCAGCCAGCTTGAACATGGCAAACATGCTCTGGAAAGAGCCCTCTTCTCCCCTGTCCCCTGCTTTGCTAAAAAGTATTAGATTACATTCTTAAAGCTGGCCACCAAGTTCCTTTTCTCATTCTGAGTCTAACTATGAAGACCCAGCTATCAAAGTATTGAAGCCCAGCAAAAAGCCTCATCCTTTAGCTCTTACCTAATTAACATGACCAATTAAAAATAACCACGTCACCTAGCAGGCTCCTCCCTGTGTAACCTTTATAAACTGTCATTTGCCTATGGGTCACTCTATCTTCTGTCACTCCAGAGGAGTCCTTTGTTCCAACCTTTGAAATAAATGTTCCTTCTCCCTCCCTTGTTCTCCTTCTCCCTTGCCCTCTATCTGTCTTTGTTTTTTTTTTTTTTCTTCCTGCCCTTTGTCTCTTTGGATCAAATGAATGTCCTTTATGCTAAGAACTTTGTCTTGCAGTGTCTTGAGCCAATAAGTCCCTTCAGGAAGGATATGAAAATTCTAGCCCTGAGGGAATTTACATATCCCTCATACATATCTTACAACTCATTTAAAATCAAGAGATTTGCCCCTGTTATTTTATGGAGGGTGGAATTCCATGTTCACACTATCTTTGTACTTTAGTACAAGTTAGTGCTATTGATTGGCCTGATAGTCTGTCTAACCTTAAGAAAAGAAGAAACACAGATCTATGACAGAATAAAACAGAAGTAATTGACATCAAGTTCTGGAAACACTGATTATTAGCTTCTAATATATTGTGTGAAATTTAATATAAAAATGTATTTCTTTCTTTGGGCATACAACAATGGCTGTGGCACAGTCGCATTATACAGATGAACAGTAACTAAATTAAAATTTAAATATAAATCTGAATAATGTTTGGTCATAAATTATTTACGAGTATAAGATAGGTTGGATGATGAATGCAGTTGAGTCTATATGAGTCTAACATTATATCATTCACTCCTGTAAGGAAACACGTGATTGTAAGAATCTAGTTTCATCTACTGTGTGATGAGTGAGTCATTGTAAGTTTTAAGGCTATTCTGAAAGTGTCCTGTGCATGCTTTTGGCATGACAAGTCTTTGGGCCTTTATTGGTTTTCTCAGGTAGCTGAATCATAGACTATTGGATCTTTGTTCAAGCAGCTTCCCACCCAAGGCATCTGTGTTTGGGTTTTTACCTGGTAACACTCCCTAATAAAGCTTGTCTCTCATGCAAACATTCTCGCACTCAGGCTGGCCTGGGGCTTACCTTAAAAGCCAGGAGGGTTTAGCTGTGGGTTAGGTCTAGAGAACTTCTCTGGTCTGGGCTACCCTAACTCAAAGTCTCTCTTCACACCCTGAAACTCCTTTCCTGTCTCTCTGTTCCCACCCATCCTTTCTGCAGGGACTTTCTTCTGAGTCAGGAATGTGCTGTGCTTTATTGCTAACAGTAAAAGTAGGCAGTTTTTCTTTCACAGATATTTTAAGAAATGTCTAGTGAATAATATTTAGCCAAGACACCTCCAAATATATACTTTAGAGGAAACTGTTTTTACTGACTCCTGCTTATAACAACTGCCAGCTAAAGCTTCAGAATAAGTCATGCTTTCCAAATGCTATAAGTAGTTGATCTTGGTTATAAACTAATAGTGTTTTAATGCATCTTACTAAAAGTGATCAGTAAAATAAGATCATCTTGTGGAATTTTACATATTTCATTTCTGACTGACAACTGCTGAGTAATTTTAATGGTATTTTTGTTAATATAGAGATAGTGAATATTTCCAATTTGTATAGCCACACCAATCAGAAAATAATTTAGATAATTATGGAAGTACCTATGTTTGTTCATTCCAGTGGAGAGAATGCAAATGTGTTTCTGTTGTCAAGTACTTAGCATAACTAAGCCATTGAGCAGACCATTAGAGAACACCTACTAGGAGCCAGTGTCTGTTTTACCACTGGCTCTCATGGCTGAGAACCTCAGGGTCATTTCCATCCATTGGGGAGATAAACACCAGATAGTCTAGTTTGTTCCGTCAACAGGGAGTAGACTGCATAATATATGTAAACCTTTATGTTAAAATATTGGAACTTGGCACCAAAATTATTTTTTCTTTACACACAATTGTTTGAGTATTGAAAACAGAGGAGAAGGCACTCAAAATGCACACTTTAATAATGTATTTTAATCAGTGCCTGTGGGACCAGAGATAGAGCTCAATAGTAAAGCATGTTCCTGGCATGCATGAGATCCTAAGTCCTCTTACCATTGACACAGAGAAAAAGAAACAAAAAGCTCTCAACAACTCAAAAATAATAAAACATGAAAAACAACAAAACCCCAAACTATTAAGAAAACAATTCCACAAATAAAAATAATGCCTATATTTGAGCACATAGAAATACTTTTAAAATATAAAAAAGTTAAGTATCTAGAGTAAGATATTTGCTTATATTTTGACATATTTCCCTCTAGTCATATTTCTTTGCATATTTTATTTTTGTAGTTGAGGTCCTGTTATGTAAATGACTTTGTATCTTCTTCCTACCCCTTTGGTTATTGCACACACATATTCCCTTGACTTATGCTCTAGCATTTTCACTTTCGTGAGAATGATCTGTCTCAGATATGGTGAGTGATTTTTAGGTTACAGCAACTGATCTCATCTATTTAGCAGTGGAAAGGGACTCAGTGAAGGAAGGACACACTGCCCAGCCAGCACTGCTGTGCTCTTACAGGTCTCTCACCCTTTCCCTTTCCCTTCCATGTCTACAAACTTCCCCATGTGAAAAGCTTTTTACTAGTTCTGTCTGTTCTCCAGAATTTAGAGCACGCTGTCTTTAGGCTGGGTCTTTGTTCTGGCTTGAGGTCAAGGAACCTCTGTAAGATCTTTTCCCTTTATAGTTTAGGTTTATAGTGACTGACACTGCAGAGGTGGTGTGTACAGTGCGGGCATTTCCCTTGTATTTTTTTTTCTCAGGAACTTGGGAACTTTATAAAAAAACATATCTCTATAAAATTCTTATAGATCAGAACTGAGTTTATCCCTTAAGATCAAGGAGTATTTAAATAATTTACAAATAAAATGAATGGAATGGTTGCAGGAGAGGATTGCTTTTGTCTGTGTAATTATCCCTTCAGGCTGTGTAGTGCTACTAGCAAAATGATGCTTCCAAAAGGTGACAAATAGGTACAAGATTATACACCTAGTAGGGAAAAGGGATCTTAAGCCACATCTTTTTAAATCTTTCAGAATCTTCATCCTTACCACATTATAAGTCCTCTCTAGAGAAATTTATCATTTATTCAATTCACAAAAAATGCTTTAGCAAGAAGTCACTTTATAATTCACATTGTTCTTGCTAATGTAGGATAATCAAATTACTCCCTTAGGAATAGAAGCCTGCATTACAGGAAGTATCTAGGATAAATTGATAGTTATACTCTGAGCTCAATTCTAAATTGTGCATTTCTAACTAAAGTGAGTCCATTGAGGCTTATAGAGTCACAATGAGGGTCATGAAGCCATACGGTATAAAAGTCGGAGATCTGAAGAGTAGAGAGAAGGATGACATCTCTGAGCGGAAAATATTGAATGAAATAAGTAAGGTGAGCAACAACATAGCCTGAGAAGTGAGTGAGGTGATGTGTGAGCAAGTCTAAGTGCATCCAATTTGTGCAGGAGACAGCTACTGATGTGTGAGTGAAAAACGCTGAAAAGACCCTTAGCTGGTGGGTGCTGTGTAGGATGCTAAGACCAATGGAGAAGATGCCCATCAAGACACTGCCTCAACTGAATATTTACAGGAAGAAAGAAAAGAACATCAGGGGTGACACAGTTCTTCATCTACCAGCACACATCAGCCCCAAATGTCCCTTTGACTTAATGGAATAATCTAAGGAGTTTAGAGTTCATCTGTGATGGAAGGTGTATAGTTATTTTTCTTATGTGACCTGAGGCTTTCCATCGGTTAAAGAGGGATGTTGTTATTGACCTTCAGCTAGAGACAGACACAGCAGAAGCTGCCAGTTGTACTGTTCCTCCTCTAATAATCCGGTTGAAGTCACTCTGCTCTTCTGTGACAGAGTCTGGGAAGGGAGGGGTGAACTCTGGCTCTGTGAACTCAGGTTTACAGAGGAGCTCACACGGTCTCCACCTCTGATCTCAGTCTCCCTGACATTTTAGATCCTCATTCCAAATCCAGGGAAAGTCATGGAGTCCTTTAAAAATGTTGAGAAGCTGGACATCTTTTCAAGTCCTGTGTCTATGCTCTTTTATAGAGATGTGCAATGAAAACATAAGAAGTGATCTGGAATATGGTTTTCCAATTCTAATTCTAACAATGTGAACATTTTTAGGTTTATGATTACATTTAATTATATGTAACGTTTATCCTTTTTGTTCTCAACATTTTTGGTGTACTTAAAATGTTGGTGATTTCTCCAAATGAGTGTTTAAGATTATAATGTCCAATTAGCATGGATGAATTTCTGTCCATTTTAAGTCAATGTAAGCTGATTGTCATTGTCTAAAGTAGGAGAAGATCTATGGTGTAATCAAGGTTAAAGTTAAGCTCAAAATTATTTAGGTTTATTATTCCTGAGAAAAGCAGAGTTTACAATGGAGAGTTATTAAATGATAAAAATTGTGTCTCTCTCTTTTCTATTATGTGTGACAGGTCTTTTGATTCTCCTTTGATCCAAAGGAGAGAAAAGATCACACTTTTTACTGCAACCCACTCCCCACCATGGTGACTTTCCAAAGGTGTCATATCATTGAATTTAATACTAACATTGAGTATCCATGAAAAATGAGAAAGACCCAAGTGTGAATGGTGCAGATTGCTGCTAATAGATTCAAACTGGAAATTGCTAAATTCTTGAATTTCTGAGTGATGTCACACTCTCAAATTGTTTCTTAAACTAAACATTACAAGCAAGCATTTCTTTTCTAATGATGTCTTTATGAGTAAAATGTTGAATCATACAAAGAACACAAATTAAAAAGTTTTTTTAAAAAAAGTTGTGTGGGAGGGGCACAGCCCTATAAAACCAGTCATTACCTTGTCTGCACTGTGCCAGCTTTCCAAGGAGCATTTCCTGGCTGTCAGCAGCTCACAGGGTAAAGAGGTAACAGTGTGCTTCAGTGATTCCCTAGCCATCACTAGTGAATCCAGCTTTTCTTTTCTCTCTTCCTTCATAGTAGTATTTTAATATATTGTTCTGTGTAGAGAATGAGTAAAAATGTAACATATTTTCTTTTTAACTTGTTTAAAGATATGTGGGGGTTAAAACTTGAATTAAATTTATCATTGCATGACTTGGAATTTCAGAAGACAGTGAAGACCTCTGTGCCACTAACCAAACTGAAATTGAAATGTTTGTTTATTGTACTTTCAATTTTAATATTATTGAACAAGTCATAACACGTATGTTTTATATAAGCTATTTTAATATAGAATTAGACATAAATAGCTACAAATATTAAAACATGTATATTTAAGCAATTGAAAATAATAACTACATTAGATATAAATAAATGACATTAAATTTTTGCCTAAAATTAATAGTCTGAAACTATAAAAATTAAGCATCAGCTTGGGTCAGAATAATCCAGAATCAGAATGTACTTATTTAACTTAGTTTGTTAATGAATCAATTCTGTCAAAGATAAATATCAAACAAATCAGCTGATGGGTTGACCAAGCTAGCAATTTAATCCCCAGTAAGGACATACTTATTCATTATGAAAACTATCAACTGAAATACTGTTCCCAATTTCTGGGAAACTTGTTTTATTTTTGATGGAATGTTTCCTTGTTACTATTGTTTTATCTTAGTTCTCACTAATTTTTGAAATCAATTTAAAAACATTTTTATTATTTGATTACATACAAAAATGTTTGAAAAGCAGCAGCAAAATTCAGTTTGCTATCCAGGGTTATTGTAGAGACAGTATGGCAGGTGGTGATCCTGTGGCACCACCCGAATTCATCACTTCTGCCAAGTTTCACTAGTGCATTTGCCAACCTGTATTGCAGGAACCAACAGAGAGAGGAGAGTGCCCATCCCAGCAGATAATTTCCATTCATTCTTACTAATGCTAGTAATAGTGCCATATTTGGAAGCATATCGAGTTTCATGACTTATACTGTTAGAAAACTCATCACACATGTGTCAGTTTGGAGACATTGTGGTACTAATGTCATGCCATGACTTCAATTTCATATTGAGTGTCCTATTCAAACATAAGATGAATTTTTGTCTGAGAGCCAGGGCATACTATATGGATATGTATATTAGTTTGAAACTTTCAAATATTATTTGAGGAATTTTATAAGGAAAGAACAGACTCTGAACTGCATTAGTTCTGAAATACCTACATTAAAATCCCAGAGGGTATGTGACTATTTCCATTAAAAAAATGTAGCAGATGTAATTAGATAACTGTATTAAAGACACCAAGTATCATTTTGATGTTGTTTTTGAGACAGGGTTTCTCTGTGTAGCTTTGGAGCCTGACCTGGAACTTGCGTTGTAGACCAGGCTGACCTCAAACTCACAGAGATTCATTTGTCTCTATCTCCTGAGTTCTGGGAATAAAGGCATGTGCCACTACCTTTTGTGTAAATGTAATTAACAGTACATCATTAGAAAATAAAACTCAGGACAAGGGATGCTCAGATGGTGGATGGCCTTGTTAGCAAGCATGAAGCCCTGGGTTCGTTCTCTAGTACTGTAGAAATCAGGCTGAGTGGCACACATGTATACTCTTAGCCCATGGGAAGCAGACAAAGGAGGATCAGAAATTCAAGATCATCCTTGGCTACCTGTTGAGTTCAAAGTCAGCCTCTCTAATACAAAATAATTCAGGTTGTTTAGTTCATTTTTTTCTTTTGTGATAGAACTGGGGATCTGACCACAGGTTGCTGCATGTCTATCTGGTACTGACATGTCCTCGGATAGAGATGAGTTCTTAAAGAAGTTAATAGACCTGGGACAAATTTCCTCTGCCTACTCACATCGTATTCTGTCCTAATTTAGTGTTGACTATCTTTTCTGATGATTGGCTTTGACTCTGACATCTTGTCAATGCCTCAGTGACAGATTGCCTTTCAGATAATGGTACACACAGAGGAGCAGGGAAGGCTGGAAGGCGCTCTCCTGGCTTCATCCCTTATTTGAATTTTCACAGTGGCAGAGAAACATTTTGTTCATAATTTTAAAAATAGTTTATTAAGAAAACCTATTCATGGAGTCTAATTAATTATAGTTTTAAGTCCCTGGAGAAAAGTTCTGTTCTGAGCTGTCTGTCACCTTCTCTGGTCAGACAGGAAGGAAAGCAATACAGTTTTTCTTTTACGGAATAAACTTTCTAGGAGTGATATGGATTTGCTACTTTCCTTTTTCATTCCTCCTTTCTAATATTTCTCAATATAGAACTTCTATAACTTTGACAGTCACAGTAAAGCTATGCATCAGCCTGTGAGTCATTGAGCCACCTGGAAGCCAGGGTACTTTCTGTGGCAGATCCGGGACTGCACCCCACAGCTATAGGAAGCTGTGGGATCTCACAGAAGTTGCTTATCCTCTAGGAGATTTAGAATGACTGAATGAAACTGTCCATCATATCTACCTCCTAGTGTCAGTACAAAATTTAACAAAAGGCCCAGTGACCTTAGTTTGGACCCCAGAATCTTTGTAGAAGTGGAAGGAGATAACAGGCTCCATAAAGATGTCCTCTGATCTTCACATGCTCCCCATTAAGTGTGCACCCATGCTCACACTCATGTGTTCCCTTCCTCAACACTAGTAAGTTAAATGAAGAGGAAAGGGATGGGAAAGAATTTAAAGAATATAATTTAATTTACTATTTTGTTTTTTCAAATGCAACTATGTTATAAATGACAAATTTTGTACAAATTCTCTTATTTTCCACAACACTTCTGTCGACAATCAAGACAGTAGCTAGAGACTTGTTTCATCCGGGGGTTTCCCCACTACACCCCAGCTCTGGAGTGTCTTTCTTTCATAAGTTTTACATAGAGATGCTTGATGTGTTTATGCATTTTGGTAATTAGAGGTTGTTCTAGATTATGATGAAAGAAAAACAGAGAAGCTGGAAGATGGTGACTGCCCAGCATTCCTTCCCACATACACACCCTTGGGTGTGTCCAAGCATCCAGCTACGTACAGAGCCCTGAGTCTGGCAAGGCAAGCCTGTCCTTTTTTAGACAGCTATAAATTTAGCTTATTGTGTGGTTCCTACATGCTGGATTATCTCTGGATGCCTGTGGGCACCTGGATTTGTGTGACAGAAGAGGGTGCTAAGTGAACTCCCCTGTGCATAGGAAATTCTTTTAGAACAAGGCTGAGGGAGGCATGTCAGTGAGTATATGGTGGTGAGTGCTAGGATCTGAATATAGATAGAAACCCTCAAACAAATATAAGCAATTCTAGATGGAGGAGTTGAAAGATCATCTCACCTGAACCCAATGAGACAGCATACGCACCCATTTGGATATGGGCATTATATTCTGCATATGTACATGTTTGTATGTGGTGTGAGTATGTGTAACGGGAATATGGGTGAAACACGGAGGCTGGGACAGATCCTGGAGCTCACTTTCCTGGCTTCGGGTGTCCCCACATTGTTAGTGTATGGCATAGTCAACTGTCTATTGTGCACTAGCAGCTTCGTCCTGGGTGTAGGGGTAGCAGTTATTTCCTCACAGGAATACTTGTTTAGTGCAGTTTTGCCTGTATAGTCTGCTAGTTCTAATGTGGTGAGAGTAAGAATTCTCAGGACTGAAAATGTTATTACTATTATACAAATATCTCAAATTGTCATTCTTTATTATGTCTCAGGATGGCTATATAGTTTACAGAGTCTGAGAAAAACTGAAAGGGCAGGGTTTCTTGTTTAAAGTGATTCAGATTTTAAAGTAATGACAGGGAATGTCATACGTGGGCACTTTGAGCCGTGCAGGGTTCGTGACTTGGTCACCTTCCCTCATTTTGTCCCATGGAGGGGACACAGGAAGGAGGCCGTAGGCATGACACAGCCTGCATGCCTCTGCTGACTTCAATCGTGATGCCAGTCATTCAGAGCTTTTTTTCTCTCCTCACCTTCCTTCTAGATTCAAAATATGGAAGAACTTTCCATGGCAAACACTATGTTTGCCCTCAATATCTTCAAGCATATAGAAAAAACAAACTCTGCCCAGAATATCTTCTTCTCTCCATGGAGCATCTCATCCACTTTGGCCATGGTTTTCCTAGGTGCCAGGGGCAACACTGAACACCAGATGGCCAAAGTAAGTTTGATTTAAACCTTCTATCAGAATCCAGTGTTTTCTAAATTGCATTGTTGGTTTGTTCTTGCTTTGTGCACAGGTCATCTTGACTTTGACTCTGAGAAAGCAGGGATGGTGGCATAATTGTCATCATCAGCCATCACAACACAAATTCTGGAAGTTTAAACCTAAAAATGTCCAAATCAGGAAACTCCTCTACTGCAGATGTCAGCATTTCTATAGGAATGGAAATAGCAAGTGAAAGAATCTCCCATTTAAATCAGATTTTGCTCATACTTTGCAAAGCAAGTGTTTTGCATGCTTCACTTCACTTGGTTTCAAGTTGAATATGATTATACAGATGACAATACTGGCAACCTGCTTCCAAAAGTACCCCTGGCCTCCTAACTAACTTCCTCCTCAGGCTCTCTCTTAACACTGCCAGTGTGGGTAGGGTTTGTTCCTCTTTCTTATGAAAAATGACTCCTGATGGTTCCAAGCCAGAGTTACAAAAAAAAAAAAAAAAAAAAAAAAAAAAAAAAAAAAAAAAAAAAAAAAAAAAAAAAAAAAAAAAAAAAAAAAAAAAAAAAAAAAAAAAAAAAAAAAAAAAAAAAAAAAAAAAAAAAAAAAAAAAAAAAAAAAAAAAAAAAAAAAGAAGCAACACTATGGCTTTGGACAGCATACTCATAGAAATATATAGATTAGATAGCTTTAATGGGCTTCCTTAAATTATCCATTGTGAAGCTGTGTCTACAGGGTAGAGCTGGATTCTATAGATAGCCAGTCTTCAAACTCAATGGGGGAATGATTATGTGAATCATGTGAAGCATCATGCAGAGATTTGTATGCCAAGATTTTGTCTTCTTTTCTTGATGAATGGACAGAGATTTACATAGTGATCCTTCTTCAGACTTGAGAATTATTTAAACTATATACTGCCATACACCTAAAGATTCATATACCATATTACAGTTTCTCATGATTCTGTTACTTGTTAGGCTAGAGGCCCGAATGTGGAAATCATATAATTAAAATTTCATTGCATCTGCATGCATGCAAATATTAAGAATGTATGCTTTGAGCACAAGCATACATTGTGTTTTCAGTCACACCAAAACGCCACTGGCTCCTTCCTGCTTTCCCACAAGAACTGTATCTGAGCATCAATACATTCTTCTCAGGAACATAATGACTCACTTCAGGTAATCCTCTTTTAAGTACAAGGTTTCACAGAGACAACATGAAGCAACAGGTCAGGAGGTAGATAGATTCCTCTCTATGGGGTCCGTTTAAACATCATATCTTATCACAAAACTCAATTGTTCAACCCCAACGGTAGCAGAGTTGCACAAATGCTTCTTCTTCTTCTTCTTCTTCTTCTTCTTCTTCTTCTTCTTCTTCTTCTTCTTCTTCTCCTTTTATTTTCCTTGTCATGAAAAAAAAAAACCAATAGTAAATCACATTTTGCAAAACCTTAGAAAGTGTTAGTGTTTTCAGGTTTTAAATATAAAGGGCCAGAAGTGACACAGCTAGAGTGGAAGTCCCAAATGAAGTGTTCTGGAATAAAATGATTTTGATACTAAAAGAAAAGCTGTCGTGGAGGCCACTCCAGACAGACAGGTATCTTGAGTCAGGAGAGTTCTTTCAGTATGTGGGACTGTGCAATTTTCTTATAACTCCACTGCATGAGGATATTTGAAAATTCAAGTGCTAACTCAATTGATTTTTAAATAAAAAGGATATTTCTTTAGATTAGGAAGAAGCATCTAGGAGCAAAGCAGGAAACATGGTGTGGTGCTACAGCCTATGATTCCTTCTAATCTATAGAAATATTCTTTTTATTAATGCCTTTATAACATGTGTTAGCATTGCTCTCATCTGTGTATAAAGGCATTAAAATTCTCTGAGTCTTAACTTTCTCTTTTATAAAAGGAAGGAACTCCTATAACTTACAAGATAGCAGTGAAAATGACAGATAATATTTAAAGCATCTAGAAACAATAATTACAGTAATAGATAATTTTTATTAATTCTGATTATAATTCTTAAAGATGGCTTTTCTGAAAACCTCTCAGAAACTTAGATCATTCATCATCCTATAACATAAATGCGATGATTATCATACTCATTTTACAGATAAGAAAACTAGGATATTCAGATGGGAAATGGTAAACTGAAAGATGTAGCATTGTTATAAACAGAAGGAGGAAACAGAATAAAGTGGGTAAAGCCCCAGAGAGCCCAGAGCTACAGGAGATCACTGTTCAGGCTAGACATGCTGGCCATGCTGTGTTTAGTATGAGTCTGTGGTCCTGTCCCAGTCAGGCTGCCTCTTTGGACTCTTTATGACAGTCTGTACAGGAAATACTTTTCTTTCAGAGAGAAAGATATGGAGAGAGGGAGAGAGGGAAGGAAAGAGAGAGGGAGGAAGGAAAACAGGGAGGGAAGGCCCATTGCACATGACTTGGGGAGCAGAAAGAAGCACCCAATAACAACACTTTTACTTCTAGAAAATCACCATGTGGTTAGATGTGGTTGCCTAATTCCTTACAAATCTCAAATTACCAGCCCATTTACAAGCTGATTTCTTCTTTACCATGGGCCTCAAGGGGAAGTACTTCAGGGTCAGAGGTTCCCAAAAACATTAGAGTAGGGGCCCTGTGAGTTTGGCTCTGGAAGAGTAAGCTGGCCTGGTTGCAATTTGTGGAGAAGGGAACTGAGATAGCTTTAGAGTGAGCAGTCTTTATCAGCCACTTTCCCTGGGCTGTATGAAAATACATTCTCACAGTGAAAGAGAATCAATGTATAAAATACCTGTAAATTGCCCCCTGACACAGGTATTAATTTCTCTCCATGTGCATGTAGCATATGTGATATCTTAACTTTGGTAATCCTTCTTAGTATTAGGTTATTATTATTCATGTTAAAGTTCACTATAGTTTCTAACTTTCCTTAGCTTAAAATGTAGTTAGTAAAAAAGACCACTTCAGAGGAAAGGAGATGAATTACTTCTACTGCTTTCTTTGAAATATCAAAAATAAAAAAAATGCAGTATTAAAACATTGGTATTTTTCACTTCTGGGTGTATACCCTAAAGAGACACATTCACACTCTAAAGGTATTAGCTCAGCTATGTTCATAGCAGCATTATTTGTAATAGCAAGAACCTGGAAACAACCTAGATGTCCCTCAACAGAAGAATGGATTAACAAACTGTGGTACATCTACACAATGGAATACTACTCAGCAGTAAGAAAAAATGATATCCTAAAATTCGCAGGCAAATGGATGGATTTGGAGAATATCCTCCTGAGCGAGGTATCACAATCTCTGAAAGATAAGCAGGGGATGTACTCACTCATTAGTGGTCTCTAAACAAACAATAGAAAAAGCAAAGCATGCCCAAGCGGCAAACCACAACCACTGAACAGCTTGGGATCTGAAACACCTTGGACTGACCCTTCGGATCCCGCTCCAACTATAGGAACACCTGACTCACTCTTGAGGGAGGGAGGACAAAACTGGATTTGGCCAGGAGTGGAGACTGCATTATTGGGTCAGTGGGACCATAAGACTGTCTGCTCCCTGCCCAGGGAGGGGATGGGGAGTTGCGGAGAAGAAAAATGACCTGATGTGGTGGGAGGGGGAAGGGACCTTGAAGAAGGATATACAGGGATGGAAAAAAAAATTCAGAGGGAAAGCTGAACACAAAGTAAATATATGTGTAGCAATCTTATTTGCATTATCACCCTTGATAAGTCATGCTTATGATTTTTATCTTCTTTATAGTTATTGTTAACTTCTCAGCATTTTAAATTCATTTTACTGTTTTTCTTGATAAATACAAATAAATAAAGAAAAAAAGAAGGAAAAAAAAACATTGGTATTTTTCAAGATAATTTGTGGGCCCAATGAAATTTAGGTAATTCAGGGTAGATTTTCATCTCACAGTAACATTAATTTCTAAAATATCCAGTATAGGAGTTAGTACCAAGTACTTCATGGATTTTTATGACACAGAAAGTATGCCTTGCTTATTTCTCACACAGAAAAGCAGAGTACCAGACATAGTACCATCATAGCAGTGGTCCTCAACCTTCCTAATGTCTTGACCCTTCAACACAGTTCCTGATGCTGTAATGATCCCCAACCATAACATTATTTTGTTTGCTTTTTCATAACTGTAATTTTGATAGTTATAAATCATAATGCAAATATCTTTGTTTTTGACAGTCTTAGGTGACCCCTGTGAAAGGGTCATTTGCCCCCAAAAGGTCACAATTCATGGAAACACTGATCTAAAGGTACCTGAGCCAATGGCTGGAAGTGGAGTAATTTTGTCTGATTGTGTCTTCATCCCTCCTGATTCTGATTGCAGGTGCTGCAATTTAACAAAGTTGATGGCTTTGACATCACCACAGCAATTCCAGAGAATGTCAGTGGCTTTAGTTTCACACAGCAGAAACAGAAGGGAAATTATCCTGATGCTATTTTACAGGTTTGGTTCTTTATATTTCTTTTGTATTCTATCTTTAGCAGTTTCTTGTCTCAAAGTCATAGTGTTGAACTGAGTACAAATGTAGCAGAGTTCTCCCATCCATAGGAGAAACACCAGGCTTAGTGCTGTGATAAATATCCTTAGGGCATCTAATAATGAGAAGCATAGCAAGGACAGCATCCAGACTTGGTAAAGTTTCAGCAATGGTGGTTTTCAATCCTATCACATTCTTCTACCATTATGTTTATGTAATATATAATATTGTTTATATTTAATGTTATTTATATATGTAATTTTTTTATTCTGAAAGTGTTCTTTGTAATCTTTACAAGATTGTCTGGATACATATATTCATAGGTACAAATGGGAATTTCATGAAGAAAAGAGGGTGATAATATTTAAGAGGTGGTGAAGCATATACTTAGTTACTGCATGAGAATCCAATGAATATACAATCTTATAATCTATCTATCTATCTATCTATCTATCTATCTATCTATAATCTGTAATCTATCTAGGTATCTATCTCTTACCTACCAATTATTCATATGCATCTACCTATTCTATACCTATCATCTATCTTTCATCGACCTATTATCATCTATCTGCCTATATCTACCAGCCTGTCTCATCTCTTTCTCTCTGTACGTTATCTATCATTCACCTACTACCAACTTATCATCTGTTAATATATCTGTCTTTATGTACTACAGGTAGTAAATGTATTGTCCTTTATTATCTATTATACAAACTAATACCTTTTCCCATATGCTATCTGTTTAAAAATCAGCTGTCCAGTTATATTAGAAAAACTGAAAGGATTATCTATTAGTAAACAGTTTGCATTTTGATGCCCAGGATTAGATTATGGGATATGTCTCCTGAAGCTTCTTTCCTGGATATCCTGGTGGCTCAGCCACCCATCACTTGGTATGCTGTGGGTACAAGAGGGAGAGAAAGCCTCCCTGATGTTCTCTGAAACACTGGAGATCTGTGTCTTGTACTTTAGCCCAGTTGCTCTTGTGACTGAGTCTGTCTGTTGCATCACTTATGGACTCCAAACAGCATTTGATCTCTCATTTATTTTGTGAATTTTTAAAGCTCTGAATTTTCTACTCCAGAGATTATTAAGTATATATAAATTTTGGTAACATTTCACTAGAATTTCATTGAGAACTTCACAACTGACAAGTAAAATTACACATATGCAGGGTGTATGAGGAAATACTTTGTGAAATAATTACCATAATTGAAGTAACACATTGACCACATATACAGTCACTGTGTGTGTGAGATAACTCCATTTAAATATATCTTTATTACAAGATTATATTATATTCATATAATATATAACTATATTATATTAATTATATTATATTCAACAACAGTACAGTCTCCTAATTGTGCTTCTAATACCAAATTTTAAATCTGAGTATATTCACTTTGTAAAATAAAAATAATGAACTTTTCTTAGAAATACCAGACATTTACAAACATCAAAGGAAATTGTCTACCTTGCATGTTGCGGTGTTCTTTATTTACAATGAATCACATGTCTAGACATAAGAGAAGTTTAAAATAATTTAAATTCTATAGCCTTTGTGAACCACATTTTTATACATGTTCCTGCTTTTTTTTTTGTTTTGTTTTAACCCCCAGAGGGTATTAAAACAAGTTTGCCTTAAACTCTCTGTGCTGCTGGGATGAGCCTTGAATTTAGTCTTTGTGCCTCTGACTCTTCCGACATCATAGATGTGAGCATCTCTCCAATCTTTTCGAATAACAATCTTACACAATTTTTCTCTGTAATGGATTAGAAAAACATGCATGAGTACAATACTTTATTTTTGTCTTTAGATAATGTTATTGCTTCAGGATTCTTTAGTTATCAGTATTGTGTTGTAAATGAGAATTTTCTCCTTTTTTTCCAGGCACAAGCAAGAGATAAAGTCCACTCATCCTTCAAGTCTCTCAACTCTGTAATCAACACATGCTCAGAAGATTATTTATTGGAAAGTGCCAATAAATTGTTTGGAGAGAAGTCTTCTAGATTCAAGGAAGTAAGTAAAGCTTGTAACTAGAAGGGCTGTTCTAACACCAGCAGCGAGGTCAATTTCAAAACACGTCTCCCAAGTTCCCAGGAGCAGAATCGGGAGTGCAAGTGGGCTTTTCAGACTGGCCTACTGTCTCTTCCGCTCTGTTGGTCTCTGAGTTCTTGTTGAAGATGTCACATGCAAAGATCAACAAATTGTGACAGTGATGTAACTGCTTTCTCCAATGATATCCCTGCTGTTCTCCTCTATTCCACAAGCTGGATTTCTGTTCTATTCCGTGTCTTTAATGAGAAGAGCATATAGAGAGAGCTATTGCTGAAATGTAGTAGTGGGCATAATGAGTGAAAGGGAAACAGTTTCCTGGATTCATACCCTACCCAGCCATCCCATCTCCCATCACCTCTATGTCTCCCTGTTTTTGTTGGAGGCTGTAATTCATCACTTCTCCCTTATTCAACATATGCTGTGTGTACCATTGGTGTTTTCTTGTTTTAAAGAACTACATACAACTCTGTAAGAAATATTACTCTGCAGAGCCAGAGGCAGTAGATTTCCTAAAATGTGCTGAGGAAGCTAGAATAAAGATCAATTCCTGGGTCAAGACTGAAACAAAAGGTAAAACTTGGAAATTTTTTTCTCTTTTTGTTCTCACATAGAAAATTTTGATGTTTCTATTGAAATCAACCTTGAATTTCATGTTTATCCCTTGAAATTTGTCCAAAGGACTCTTCTTCCCTCCTTCTGAGTTGAACAAATCTTACACTACTTTAAAACTTTGGGAAACAATATAAAAGAAAGTTAAAATCTTTCCAAATATCATAAAAAGCTGTATCTTATGCACTATTTATACAGTTTCTTTAATATTTTTATAATACCTAAACATATATGGGTTCTCTGCAGGTGAAATCTCAAACCTGTTACCGGAAGGTTCTATAGATGCAGACACCAAGATGGTACTGGTGAATGCTGTTTACTTTAAAGGAAAGTGGAAAAGTCCATTTGAGAGGAAACTTAATGCACTCTATCCTTTCCATGTGAACTCGGTATGAAACAAGATTCATTTTTGTAGCATTACTTTTAGAACTTTAATAAGGATACAGAAAACTTAGAGACCATTAATTGATTTTCCTACAACTTGCTTGTTATAGCTTATGAATGCTGGGCATTGACTCTTTATAGCTACTGAGTCTCATTCAATAATTTCTAATAGTCAATTTGGATTGAAGTGAAAACCATGGCTTTATAATTTCTAGTTATGCTTCATAATTTCACCTGCCTGAATTTAAATGTTCATTCTACACTTAAACTTTGATTTCATTTATTATCCATTTGTTTTGTTTTGGTCTTTAATGCTAGAATAGTACCTAGTTCAAAAGGCTGTTATGAATATTCAACAGAATTTACCTGGCTAGTTCAAAAGGCTGTTATGAATATTCAACAGAATTTACCTGGCTCATTTTAGGCATTACTAATTATTCTTATTACTTATCTTTCTAAGTATTGGCTATAAAGTAAAAAAGCCATTAAATTTGAGGATCTTCTCTAAAATACAAATGATTTGCTTTGTTAATTGAAGAGAACACATCTCCTTAGCGTTGAAGCAGAGACCAGTTAGTTTCTGCTGTAAGTCTTGCTGTAAATCTCTTAAACATCAAAGAATTGACTTTCATATTGTACTTTTAAACAATATCAGCTTGAGAGCACACCTGTTCAGATGATGTACCTACGTGAAAAGCTGAACATTGGATACATCAAGGACCTAAAGACCCAGATTCTAGAGCTTCCTTATATTGGAAATATCAGTATGTTCCTGCTGCTTCCTGATGAGATTGATGATGCGTCCACTGGCTTGGAGTTGGTAATGCGTTACAATTTCAACTATTTACTTTAAAATCTGGCAGCAAAATCTTCTCTACTCAAAATTAGCATCTATGCCTTGGAAATCCTATGTAATTTGTCAGAGATACAGTTGATAATACATGTGTCATTTCACAAAATTTCAAAATCTTAAACTTACATTGTATATGCTACCATCTTACAAAATTTGTTCTGTCCATTAATTTTTAGACATAGTAAAGCCATTTAGTTGCTTATTTTATTCTATTTTTTATTTTTAAGATTATAATTATATCTCTTCATTCTCTTTCCTTTCATCAAACTACCCTTATACCCTTCCTTACTTTCTTTCACATCCATGACCTATTTTTACCAATTATTGTCACAGCTTATATACATATGTATATAAACATATAGTCTTAAATACAGCCTGCCCAGTCTGTATAATGTTACTTGCATGTATGTATTTGCCATTAGATATTAGATGAACAATTGTTGTGCTCCTCCCTGAAGAAGACCATTATGTCCCTCTCAGAAATCCTTAGTTACCTGTGGTTCTTTATGTGGGGTTGAGGCTTTATGTTCTTGTTAATTCTTTTTATGTTTTTAAAATTGTTTAAGAATTTTATCCATGTATGCAATGTGTCTCAATAAGATCCAGTTCTTACCCTCTTCCCTAACTCCTTTCAAAATTTCTGAGCAACTTTCCAATTAACTTGACATACTTTTATTTTTTTAAACCTCACTGAGTCCATTATGTGCTGGCAGAACGTGCATGAATATAAGACTATCCATTGGAACATGGATAACATATTAGGAACCATATCCCTGAAGAAAATCAACTCTCCTTTCCATAGTAGCCATCTGGGCTTTTGGATATGATGGGGCCATTGCACACATGAATTCACAGAATCATAACACAAAACTCACAAAAGATCAAGAAGCCAAATAAGTGTATGTGTATTAGAGGGACTCATGAAGTCCCACCTCTAATGGAGAAATAACTAATATGAATATACATTTTTAGATTGGGTCACACTCTGTAGCCCAGACTGGCCTAGAATTCATGCACATAGTTCAGAATGGGCTGGAATTCACAGAGATCCACCTACTTCTGCCTCTTGGGTGAAATAATTAAAGCATCACTATTTTCAGCTTTGCAATTGAATTTTTAGAAGTATTATCATTATTTTTATGCTTGTGGCTATGTTGACTGCATAAATGTCTGTGTAGCACATGTATGGAATTTCCACAGGGGATAGAAGAAGGCATTGGATCCCCTTGGATTGGAACTACTTATGATTGTGAGCTGTCATGTGGGTGCTTAGAATCAATCCTGGGTCCCCTGGAATGCTTTTAACCGCTTAGCCATCTCTCCAGGCTAACTGATGTTTTACATTAAAGTTTTTTTTCCTTCTTTCACAGATTTACTTATTTGTTTTTTTCTTTATGTCTTGCAGCTGGAAAGTAAAATAAACTTTGACAATTTCAATAAGTGGATTAGTGAAGACACAATGGCTGAAAATGAGGTTGAGGTCTACATTCCCCAGTTCAAACTAGAACAGCATTATGAACTCAAACCCATTCTGAGAAGCATGGGCATGGAGGATGCCTTCAATAAGAGCCAGGCCAACTTCTCAGCAATGTCTCAGAGGAATGACCTTTTTCTTTCTGAGGTGTTTCATCAAGCCACTGTGGATGTCAATGAGGAGGGCACTGTAGCTGCGGGTGGGACTGGAGCAGTTATGACAGGGAGAACTGGTCATGGAGGCCCACAGTTTGTAGCAAATCATCCCTTTATTTTCTTTATCATTCAGAAAACTAGCAAAGTGATACTATTTTCTGGTAGATTTTCCTCACCCTAAAAAGCAAAGATATTATTTATACATTGTATTTTGTGGCATGAGCTATAAGCCTCAGAATTACTTCTGCAAGTGCCAAAAGTTTGGAGACTTTGCTACACTCTTCTGTACTTCTGCTGTACATTAGGTATAAACTCAGCAATAGTTGCACTACTGTCAATGAAGCTCACAGACAGGCCTGTTAATTACTTTGTTTTCTAAAACCAGATGATGGCTACTTAGTTCATCCTCATTATTACTTTGTCTTTATAGCTTTAATTTTTACTAAATAAATAATGTTATTTATTATTTATATAATGGTAGTTTTACAAATAACTGTTCTCTGTATAAAAAACTGTAACAATGGAGAAACAGATGATTTTTATCTAAAGAAAACCAATCATTTGATCTAATCATGAAATAAAAATATGAGTTCTCAATGCTCTTCCCTGATAATTACCCAAACAAAGGCTTTTTATAAAAGGTAACAATATGTTCTATTGTTATCATTTTAGGTCATATGTGTGTAATCTATAACTCATCTATAATTATGAATACGTAATAAATCAGCATGCTTACTTACTTGAAGGTATTTATTATTCTCTATTAGGTATGTAAAACTTGATGCTAATCAGTTTTTGTTTGTTAGCCTTCTTTCCATTACTGTAACAAAATACCTGAAATAATAAAGTTGAAAGATTTATTTTGTCTTATTATTTTATATGTTTCAGTTCAAGGTTGGTAGGATAGTTGTTTTGGTGTCTGTGGTGGAAGGTGTAGAATAGTGCTGTACATTTCAAGGATGTTATAGAGAGGAGACAAAGACACTGTATAGTGTTCCCAAGTCCCTTAGAGAACATTTGACTAGAGATCTTGAGTTTACATCAGGCTCAGCCTCCTAAATGTTTTTGTGACCTTCTAATAGCATTAGTTATAGGACCAAACTTTTAATGCATGGCAATTTGGAAACATTTTATATCCAGGTTCTAACACTTTGATTCCCAGGAGCTAACAACAATGTATCACTTGTGGAACCATAGAATAATAGTCAAGAAAAAAAGGCAAAGAACATAATTACATGTCTTGCACAAAGATCGAGTTGTGGTGATATATTGTGCATTTAATAAGTTTTGCGTGAAGGTCAGAGGACAGAGTCATGCCATAGACTTAACCAGGAAGTGGTGACTCATGCCTTTAATTCTAGCACTTAGGAGGCAGAGGCAGAAATCCGTCTGGATCTCTGTAAATTCAAGGCCAAATAGAGTCAGGCAGTGGTGGCACACACTTTTAATCTCAGCACTTGGGATCCCATGCCTCTGCTCCAGTACTTGGGAAACACAGGCCCTTAATCCTAACACTAGGAAAGTTGAACAAGAAAGTGATATAACTGGACAGAGAAAGAAAGGTAAGGCAGGAAGAGGCAGAGTTCAGAGCATCAGCTGCCCCCCCTCACCCCCACACACTTCCTTTCTCGGGAATTGAGTCTGAGAATTCCTGAGGAGTAAGCTAGATGAGAAGTGGCTGTGGCTCGTTCCTCTGTTTCTCTGATCTTTCAGCATTTTCCCAATATCTGGCTCTGGGCTTTTATTATAAGACTGTGGAGGATTCATGTAATAGCCAATACTGAGAGTAGAGTTATCTGGGAAGAAAAGCTAATTTGAGAAAATGCCTCCATCAGGTTGCCTATAGGCAAGTCTGTAGATCATTCCCTTGATTAGTGATTGATGTGCAAGAGTGTAAGCCATACATAGTGAATGGTGTCATTATTGAGTAGGTGGTCCTGGCTTCTATAAGAAAATAGACTAATCAAACCAAAAATCAGCCCTTTTTCATGATGTCAGGTTCCTGTCCTGCTAGACTGTGACATGGAACTATAAGATGAAATAAACCCTTCTTCTCCAAGTTGCTTTTGTTCCTGCTGTTTTATCACAGCAATAGAAACCCTAGTCAAGACAGACAGTGTCTTCGTCATTGTTCTAGTGCTGTAAAGAGACACTATGGCTAAGGAAACTTTTACAAAGAAAATCTCTTAATTGGGACTGGTGTGCAGGTACAGAGACTTAGCCTGTTATTGTCATGAAGGGAACATCAGCATCGTGACACAAAGGCATGTATGTGCTTAAGTGATAGCCAAGAGCCTTACATCCTGATCCACACGCAGTGAGGGAGAGAGAGAGAGACACTGGGCCCCAGTCCCACACCTGCTCCATCAAGGCCACACCTTCTAATCCTGCCCTGGCAGCTCATCAACTGGGACTAAGCAGGCAAATATGTGAGCCTACAGGGCCGGTCTCATTCAAGCCACAAAAGGATCATAGTCCCTTTCTCACAACAACAAAGATAGAGCAATTCAGAATAGTGTATGTCAGAGTCCTCTGGGGTGTCATTTGAAAGAACCAGATTTTTTCAAAGACAGTTAATGCAATGTTGGTGAACATTTCTCTTTCTTTGTCTTTGTAGTCCAAGTGATTGAGCCTGTTACTTCACACATGCTAAAAAAATGTTCCATCATTGAACTTTAATTCAGTCTATGTATTTTGAGGCAGGGGCTTACTAAGTTACCCAGGCTGGCCTTTGAGTTTGTAATCCTTCTGCTTTGGCCACATGAATTGCTAGCATAACAGACTTGTACCATCAGTTTCCACTAGTAGTTTTTGGTTTGGGGGTTTTTGTTTTCATTGTTTTTTTTTTTTTTCTTAATAGGAAACTGATTCTATTGTATTGATAGAGACTGTACATTTTTAAAGAGGAATTTTAATTAAGTAGGAGAGAAACATAGAGAAGCTTTAGGGAAGAAAATAAGAAAAACTTTGTCTCGACTTTTACAAGGATGAAACATCTTGGTTCATCCATCAGAATCTAATATAAATGTATTTAATGTAAGTAGCATAAACACCTAGAACAAGCCTTCTGGCTGAGCAGTAATGTAGTCCAAGTTAGTCTGCTGAAGTGCTGTCAGTCAAAGCCAGTGGTCTTGTCTATCTGGAGCTTCTGCATGATACATTCAGATAAGAACAGATATGGGTATGGATATCTGCTCCTTATAGGCCTAGGAAATTTCCTACCCCAAATATTATTAACTTATACAAACTAGATCAGCTGTCTACAGTGGGTTCTATCCTGGTCTTCAGTTTAACAGAAGAGATGTATCACATGTGTGAAAAGTGGAAAATAGTACCCAGTGCATGACAAGGCCCTCGGTTCCTTTGTGGGCTTTTTCTTTTCTTTACTTTTCTATTCTCTCCTCTCTTTTCCTCTTCTCCTCTTCTCTTCTTCTTTTTTTGTGTGTGTTCTCATACTTCTATTCTTCTTCCTGTTCACTCTCATCATCATTCCTCTATGTTCCTGAAAATGACACTGGTGGTCTATTGCTTTTCCTGTGCTGTAGAGTGACCATATGAATACTACTGGAGAAAAAAAAAGCAGAAAATGATGAGCAATATCTCACATAACAACGGTATTTAAAAACATTAGCTAAAGCCTTTCTCCTCTTGGTAGTGGAGTTGATTCTGATCTGACTCACTCTGGGTTCTGTTCTAGCCTTCCAAGCAAGAGCAGAGCCAGGCCTTTGTGCTTCTCACAGATCACTTTAAAAGAAACCTTAACAGACCGGCGCCAAATGATGCAGGAATAATACGTACATACAAAGGAGACAATGTTGATTGTTGTCAATAGAAACCAATAGAGATTTAGCTTGGAAGGTATGACTTATTGCTTGTCAGAATTCATGTCTCTACATGCAGTCCCATGTGGAAAATGTGGGTCATTAAAAATTAACAAAAGAACTCTGCTGCCTGCCTTTTGGATTTATTTGAACTTTTGGCCAAGATAAGGCTGAAAGGAAGAGTGGAGTAGCTTGTGAAAGGGAACAAGGGTGGGGCTCAGAAAAAGGAGGGGTTGAATTCTTTTTTTAAGTTTCTTCAGTTAAACGTTACCTCACTCTTCAGCCACAGTCTCTCACTAAACGAAGGAACAGTTTGCCAAATCTGCTCCCAGAGTGGGAAACAAGGTATTGTAAATATTTCTTTGGTCAAAAATGTTTGTTTTTCTTATTGTAATGCCTAGTAAAATACTAAGACTTCTAATAGAAACTCAGGATAGTAGATGAGGTTCCATTTCTTCAGCATTTTTGTGTGTAAGCCAGATATTTGACCTTGAACCAGTTTGAAGTTTGATTGACTATAAAGAAGACATTAATTACAAATAAGCTTCACCTGTTCTATTTAGAACTGTGAGAAGCATGAGTGGATTTCTCTCCTCCAGCCATGTCTGGCTTTGCCAGCTACTGAGTTGTATCTGCCAACTTAAAAAGGGACATAAAACATTCTTAGAATAATTAAATTCTGATCTTTCTAGTTCTTTAAATAGGATGGCCTGACAATGTGGACTTTGATGTATGGAAATAACGGTTTGGTCATGGCACCATCCACATCACCCATTCTCCCACCTATCTGCATTGCATGGATCTTTAGCATCTTTTACTGCTGTGAAACATCTGAGATTCTGAGTATACCTTACTCTTCAGAATCACTACAACCTAACAACTCTCCCAGAAAAGAGTTCTGGGAAATAAAGAAGTCCTTAGAGGCAATTAAGATGTTGTCTTCTACTATTCATAGTTTCCTAAATATTCAGCTTTGTCACAAGTAAAGCAAGAGATCTTGGGTATTCTTTCCTGGGACAAAGAACAAGTGTATTCTTTTTGTTGCATCCTCTATTTCTTCCTTATCCTTCTGTCCTTTGCTCCCTGTTGCTCCTGGTTGGTCCTATGTCACTTAATACTGCTCTTACCATCAAAATCATTAGCTTCACTGACCACACAATTTGAATTCATGCAAAGAGAATGAAGTTGTACTTTTTACTGTTCCATTAGCTATTCACCATTAGTCAGTTCATCTAACTTCTATGGTCCTGAGTTTCTTAGGAGATTAAATGGGAGTGTTGGACTAGGTTCCAAGGTTCTGTCCAAGTTCTTATGCTAGATACATGTTTGTTTATAATGGTGTTTGAGGAATTTTATGATTTTTTCTTACTTCTTAATGTTTTCTTCCATGTGTATAGTTAATATGACATACTTATATGTCATATATATTCAGTTTTAACTTCTGAAGATTAAAAAAATTCATTTTGTAGATGATATATTAAGAGAATAGGCAGGCAGTTAAAAACTACTTGCCTCACAAGAATGAATACCTGAGGATGATCCCCAGAACTCATGAAAAAAGCCAGACATGGTAATTTCCATTTATAATGGAGGTTCCTGATCCTTGAAACTTGCTGGTCAGATGATCTATTTTACTTGATAAATCTCAAGCTAGTGATAACACTGAAACAACATAATGTGGCACCTCTTTAGAAATAACAAGGATAACAAGGACACTATGGCTTTTCATGTATATGTGCCCACAAATGCATGTACAGAGAGAGAGAGAGAGAGAGAGAGAGAGAGAGAGAGAGAGAGAGAGAGAGAGAGAAGTAAACAGAGACAGACAGAAAAAGACCCAGAGAGAAAAAGACTAAACTTCTGATTGTGTAATTGTATCTAAATTATTTTTAATAAAATCTCATTTTAAAATTATGTGCCTTTCAGAAATTATTTCCTACAGCTGGGTTAGGTCACTAGCTTAATGCTTCTTTATAGTTGTCTTTAAAGATGGGAGTTGTCAGAGAGTTTTCTCACTTACTTGTTCTACTGTACTTACTATATTACTGGAGACATTAGTAAGAGTGAAGATAAGTGGATATTAACTTTCTACAGGAGGCTATATATTTTATTAGAAAAAAGTATGATTTTTCAGAAATTTATTATGCATGGATAAGTGTTGTTTTTACTCTTTGGCTTTTTTGAGGGGCCTGTCACCCAGCTCCCAAATAAATCACACACATGTAATCTTATTATTACTTTTAAATGCCTGGCCTTAGCTTGGCTTATTTTTAGCCAGCTTTTATAACTTTAATTATCCTCCTGTCCTTTGCCTCTGGGATTTTATCTTTCTCTTCCTTCTGTATGTCTTACTTTCCTTCTTACTTTGTGGCTGGCTGACCCTTTGGGTTCCCCTCTCTTCCTTTTCTCATTCCTTGATCCTCTCCTCTCAGATTTCTTCTCCTATTTATTTTCTCTGCCTACCAGGCCTGTTTTTTTCTTCTGCACAACTATTGACTGTTCAGGTTTTATTAGACTAATCAAGTGGTTTAGATAGGAAAAGTAACACAGCTTCACAAAGTTAAACAAATGCAACATAAAAAATGCAACACATTTTGCATCATTAATACAAATGTTCCACAGCATAAACTGATGCAACACATATTAAAATAATATTTCACAACAAATGAGTTCTATATTTAGCATAATCTGCATATTGAGATATAAAATTCCCAGCCCTGAGATGTTATTTGGTCTCTATCATTGCTGGTTAATGTGATTTGCAATAAAACCAAACATTTTTCTTGCAAATATGCTTAACAAGTTCTAAAAATATAAAGTATATAGTCAAAATGTGAGCTGAATGAACTACTTTAAGGAAGCAGATGATATTTTGTGAGGGAAAGGGTCCTGGATGCAGAAAGGGGTTTTATATTTCTAAATAATATTTACCTGGGGCCATCAGGAGAATTCACAGTGGGAAGAACCACACCTGGGTGTGACTTTGAGTCTTGGATGCTGTTTAGTCTAGTGTAACCTTATGGGTGGGAGGAATTTAAAAAGAATAACTGTAAAAACAAATCATATAAAGTCATGATGTAACTGAATTCTACACACACTTGTCATGGATTCCAGTTTTAGACTATAGAGAGAGAGCTCTTGACTTTCATAAAGGTTTTTGTGGTGGATTTATCAGTAGAAATGTGATGTTGGGACAAGACTTAATTTTACACAGCACATGTACCTACAGAAGGTCCCGGGCTTAGGCATTTGGTATCAGTCATTTAATCTATTTTAAAATTATTTGACCATAGAACAGTAAAAATGCCTGGGCAATTAGATGTAAAGTTTAGAAGATGATGTAATATATCTAATGTAATATAATATTAGACATGGAAAACTTTAGTTTTTGTTAAAGTAAATAAAAAGGGGAAAATTCTCCCAATTTCTTTATAAGGACTTACAACTAAATTGTGCATACTATCAAATAGTGTATTCCAAACAATAAAGACTATGTGTGAGTAACAGACAAGTACCTATTATAAAAAACTATTGGGGTAAAGTACTGAACTATATGTTGTTGGTTATATGGGTATATAAAGAAAATATTATTTCAGCGGAGCTTGGGAAGACTACATAGAGGCATAAAAGTAATAAATATCAAAGAAATGGAAAAACTATGCTATGGCACTCAGTTGTCAGCTGGTTAATCCAGCTGTTCTCTAGGGGTACATACGCCTAACACTTTTTTAAGTGTTAGAATATATAAGACAAAAGCCATGGATAGATACAATTTTGTTAAAACCAACTCAGTTGGTATGGATTGTTTTACATATAGTTATCCCTGTTTGGACAGATGCTTTTTATTTATTTATAAAATCAAGTCTTTTTAATCCATGTATTCCCCTGTTCCACTCCCTTCCCCCTCCAACCCCTTCTAGTCAGCCTTCAGCCTCCCTCCTCCCCATCCCCCCATACCCTTTGCAGAAAGGGCAAGAAGTCCCAAGGTGGATCAACTCAGCATCCACTCCAGGCAAGTACTATTAGGATTTCTTCATCCTAATAGCAAGACTGGGCTAGGTGTTCCTCTGGAGGGAATGGGCTCCAAGGTGTCAGTCCGTGCATAGGAACACAGTCTGATCCCTCCCCTTGAGGCTCCACATACTGCCAATGTCAGTGGACAATTAAATTGAAAATATTTAGCATTTGCATGTTCTCTGTCTTCTACTTTTTATAGATTCCTAATGGCTTCTCTAGCAGTTTCCATCAACCAGTTTGCCTTGGAGTTCAGCAAAAAGTTGGCTGAATCTGTTGAGGGTAAAAATATGTTCTTTTCTCCTTGGGGCATCTCAACTTCCTTGGCTATGGTATATTTAGGTACTAAAGGTACCACTGCAGCCCAGATGTCTCAGGTAAGTGGGAAAAGACAACCATATTCTACTGTCTGAACCATGTCTACTTCAAATTTTCAGCTGGGCCCACATTTTACAACAATATCTCTCAAAACACTTTTAGAAAGTGATGTCCAATGAAAAATTTCCATTTGAATTTGTTGTTTGAGGTCAAGTGTGGTGGCACATGACTAATCTTAGCAGGCAGATCTCTGTGAGTTCAAGGTAAGTGTGGTCTAAGTAGCTAGCTCCAGGCTAGCCAGACATATATGGTAACATTATGTCTAACTGACAGGAAAGTTGTTCTTTGAAAAAAATTTTAAGGACTTGTATCCTATGGAAAAATAGATAAATGATGAGGTCATACATTTTAGTTTAGAACCAAAATACAATATTATTTAGATGATAAACTTGTTTCTAAAACTAATATTCAAACTTTAAGTAATACAACTCTTCAGTATCCTTCTGATAAAAGTCTATTTGTGTGTAGTGGCTCACTCATGTACTCTCAGCTGGGGATAGCTATGATTTCTAGACCAGCCTGAAGGATATAGGAAACTGTATGCCAGCCAAGAACTATAAAAAAGACAACAAGTCTTAAGCAAAACAACAGCAAAATGATTTTGCTTTTATGGTTGGTTTGGTCACATCTTTGTTTAAATCCCAGTTACTTGTCTAAACTTAAAGAGCACAGAAAGTATTTAAATATAAAAATCACATTATATAAAATAAAAATATATATTTATATATATATTTACATATATAGTAAAATATATGGCAAAAAGCCACATATAGCTGTGTGTATAATCAGGCATATGAATACAATTAAATAATTATCTTTAACTGGTTAATAAAACTTACTTGTAAACTTGTTTTTAGGTAGATCCCTTTAGGTAGATCCCTTTGAGTCCATTTCACAGAAATAAATTCCTGGGTAATGCTTGTCCATGATATAACTATTAATAACTTTGGTTACAGTGCATCTAATATACTTCCTATGCTCCTAATTATCCATAGGCAGGTGGTCCTTACTCCAATTCACCATCTCCTGGTAAATTTTAGCACACTTGAGCTAAAACAGGAGAAAAACATCCTTCCTGCTAGCTTCCAAGTAAAATACTGGTGTTAATGTGAAAAGGTTATGTCTGTATATGTTGAATTGTATTAATGAGAAATAAAGCAATTAACTAAAAAAATAACAAAAATCCCTAAATTTTCAGATAATTGAAGCAATGGTAATTTTGATTAAATTATCTAAATGATGATATCAATTGAACATTGTGCCTTTTCATTTTTTCTGTTTAATTTATACATTCATTATGGGATATAAAGTGATAACACATGTTTGCACTGCATAATAATCATGTCTTCCTCTCCTTGAATATTTGCATTGATGTCTTAGCAAGCTCTAAAGTTGTCTTCTAATTCTTTTGACAATATTACTATTATTGTGAATATATTACTGTGAATTATCTTTACCTTGCTATAAGGCAGAGTACTCAGATTTATTTCTTCTGCCTAACTGAACTTTGGTACCAGATCAACCTCCCTCCATCTTTCTGTGTTTCATTTGAGGATATGGAGAGAAAACAAACTCAAACCCACATAGTTTTTACAACACATGCCACGTCTGAAATGATATTACAGGTCTGCTATATAGTGTGTGCTCCACTTTACTAAATCCTGGTACACTGTACCCACAAATATCATTATATCCTACAGCTGGAGGCTTGGTCCCAAATTTTCTTCTTTATTTTAGATGCAGTCAGAACTCTGGGATAACTGACTTATATCTAGCTATAAACCAAAGTTCCCACAACACCTTCATTAATATCAGTTAATGTGCTAGTGTGGCTCACAGAACTCATGAAAATGCTTATTTATTGGCTTATTGTAAAGAATACTATGAAGGATGAAGATGGAGAAATGGGTTGGGTGTTGTATGGAGGACAAAGGCTGATAGCTTCCATGATCATGACCTTTTTCAGGGCATAATCCTTTAGGGATCTACAGATGTTTTTCTACTTTCTAAACCCTGTCTTCTGGGGTTTGGGGGAGACTTGATTGTGTTTTTGAATGATGACTGTCATGTAGAAAGATACTGGGCCAGAGTGCATTCTGATGCTAACAGACTGACACTGAGGAAGCCCAGCAAGATTGGCTATCCCAAGTTTTCTTGGTCTCTTTATGCAGTATTTCTTCCCTAGGCATGGAGCAAGTAGTTTGTTTTGTTTATTTGCTTGATTTGGTTTGTTTTTCTGAGAACATCTATCAAGCAGGCAATGTCAGGTGATGTCTTGATGCCATTGTTAAAGACAGAAGAGTGGGGGAGGGATACATTTTGAGTTTCTGTGATCCATTTTGAAGAAGAAAAACTAGTATCTTATGCTTGGGCTTTAAAAGGGAGCAAGTGAAAAGAGGCTGAGAGAGTTAATGCATAAGGCATAAGCATCATCTCAGCTGTACTAATATTACCTTGTCATGTGAGAAGTAACAAATGTTATGGGAGTTAGGGCCAGGGACCTAATAGGAAAATTAGAGACAAAATCATATATCACATATCATGTCACTTCTAAATTTTCGTGAAATGAACTTTATAAGTTTTCTTATATGGAATCCTAGTTCTATCTTTGTTGACCAAAAAATCCAAGATTTCCTTCCTTTATCCTTGAATAATATCCCACTGTGTACAATACATTTTCTCTCTACATTCAGGTTGAAATTTGTACTTTCTGACACTTATCTCTTTTTGGAAAACAAGAGAATGTTATTTCATATTTCCAACATTATTACAAATATCCTGAAATGTATGACAATAAAATTGTGAGTAAATTTTGTTTGTTTGTTTTGAGACAAGATTCTCTGTGTAGCCCTGACTATTCTGGAATTCACTTTGTAGACCAAGCTGGCCTCTAATTCACAGAGTTAGTCCAGACCGCTTCTCAGTTGCTAGGATTAAAGGTGTGTTCTACCACATCCTATCACAAAAAATTTAAAAATAGATATTTAAAAATTTTTCACTTACAGACTTTTGAGTCATTCTACTGACATCATATGAGCTCAGTTAGAGTTCTTTCTGTTGTTATTTATGTGTTCTGTGGTCATAAGAATTATTGACTAACATTTACAAACATGTTACTTCATATGAATACTTCTCTGCAAAGTATATTCACTTTTTTTAATTGAAATTACAGGTACTTCAGCTAAACAGAGGCCGACACTACAAATCTGACCCTGATAGTGAAAAGAAGAGAAAAATGGTATTTATATATTTAGTATCCATTTGGCAGTTGAGGAGGGATTACTTCTAATATATGTATTTTGTGTTTAGTTTAATCAATCCCTTTCTTAGATTAAATACATCAGAATATTTTTCAAAATCCAGGTTTTTTTTGTATGTATGTGTGTGTGTGTTCTATTTCCTTGTTGACTTATTGTCCTTTTTATTGTTAAAAAGTTTTTGTTTTACTTTTTGAAGTAAAGTCTTGTCTTTGCAATCTAACTGTTAAGGTTGTCTTCATTAAGGCTTTATAAACATAGAAGAAAACATTTCTATCTATCTTAAATGAACTGTTTTCACTTTATTCTTGTAATACAGCAAATACTTTCATTTAACTATATATTAGTCATATATTATTTGACTTCTGTTCAACATTTTTTTTCTAATTCTCTTTCTTTTGAAGGAATTTAACATAGGCAAGATTGAAGAAATACATTCTGATTTCCAGACCCTTGCTGCAGAAATCCTCAAACCTGGAAATTCCTACATACTCAAAACAGCAAATAGAATATATGGGGAAAAAACATATCCATTTCATAATGTGCGTATTAATGTCTTTTGTTGATTAATGAAAAAGAAGAGGCAGGCAAGAACCAGCAATAAAGTGCACATTCTTCTAGGAGTACAGAGAAAATCTTAATGTAGATGGTATTTTCTGGTAATTAATTATTTTACAATAATTATGAATGACAAGTTCTGAAGAAAGCCAGTATTGGGTCTGACACAGAAATGACTTATAAACACATGGGCATGGGTGCCTTGAGCTAACATTTGTTTCACAAGAAAACAATGAGAAATGATAGAATCATGTAATAGTAGGGTAAGACTGAAGAAACCAAAAATGGTGTTTAATGATCACAGAACTGTGGTTAGAAGCTGTCCCTGGGAGCAAGGACAACCCTGAGATGAGAGCAGAGTGAAGTTTCCTCAACAACATTGTAGAGATTTGGTCAACATGGAACAGGAAATGATGCCAAGTTTCTTCTTATGCTGATGGTTAAAATCACACCAATAATAACCTTGGTGACGTTGTCCCATTAAGAGTCAAGTGCTCCTGAAGGCAACCAGTCAGTTTTTTCTTTTAAGTTTGGGCATCACAGTATTTGAAACAGATCAAAAACAGTAATTGACTCAAACATATAAAGCTAAATGAGCAAGGGGTTAGATAGGATAGATGTGAAGCAGGTGTACTGTGTTTTCAAGATGTGATGGCTACCCACATCAGTGAGTTCTTATGGATTTAGGGCCTTGGTCTTTGTTAATTCTCAATCCACAGAACCATGTAGGTAGCCTTGAAGGCAGTTTCATTAGTGACAGGCTTTTGGAATCCTATTTGACTCATTACCAAGAAAGAATTGAGGACTCAAAACAAAAGGCAAATGGGTATCTGAACATCTACAGATGAAGTAACAGGGTGTAGAATCTCATATTTATGTTTTGTTTTTGCTGGATTATAAGTCCCAATGTGGACCTTACAACCTTTTAGCCATGTTTTGGGGACAGGATTAATTCACCACTCTTCTTACAAGTTGTTCAAGTAAGCAAACTAAAGGAACCAACACTGCCCCTCCTCAGGGAAAACAAGTTATGCTCCCCTGGTAGCTACTGCAGCAGCTGTGACCTCAGTTACAGCCTGATGTGATAGCTGTATGATGTGACAGGTGTGGGGGTGGTACATGAAAGCTCAGAAAAGGCTTTGCTTACTCCGTGAAAATGACCTGATGAGGCTTTTGACCTTGCTTCCAGGAGAGATTACCTGGCAGAATATAGTTTTCTTCAGGTTGCTCTAAGTTCCTAGGGGTTTGGAGACTACAAACAGACAACTCGCAGACCCACAGGTCTCACTCAGTTCCCATGCCTCTCACAGAAAGCCAAGCCCAACTCTAAATACCATTTGACTATTGGGTAATTCCTACAACTTACAGTCTTTTCATTCTACTCTCAGTTACAGGCCTGAATAAAACCTAACAAAAACATGCATGCAAATAATGCTATATACTAGGCAGGTTGTGTTTTTGTATTCAGGTGTGTGTGTGTGTGTGTGTAACAACAGTTAATGCAAAATGAGGTCATGAATATGTATATGAAAAGACTTAGAGGGTGAGAAAAAGGGGTAAATAATGCAATTATAATATCAAAAACTAAAACTAATAATTTCTAAAAATAGTCAAGAAGGGAGTGCCAAACCCAGAACCATAGGTAGGCAAATTTTTCTTCTATACCTGGAGTTCTGTATGGATAGTTGGTTTGAAGAGGCTGACGTTCTCATGTTGACAAATACCAAGAATGATGAAATAGAGATGGGAGGTGGGGAGAGGGAGCACTTGTTCTCAGTTGATTTTTGTTTTAGATAATGTACACAGATTTAATTTCTCTGTTTTAGACAAGCCATACAAAAGCAGATTTTTACCTATATCTTTCAGAAATATTTGAAGGACATGCAAACATATTTTGGTGCAGAACCACAGTCTGTTAACTTTGTTGGAGCATCTGGCCAGATCAGAACAGAGATCAACTCCTGGGTGAAAAGCCAGACTGGGGGTAAGCTGTCATTCAGAGCATTCCAAGAGTTTGTTCCAAGCTTCATCTTCTTTATATGAAATTGTGCCATATATGCCTGTGTATTTCTTTAGAGGAGCTGTGGTACACATACCAAATATTTAGAACTTTTATTACTTTTCAAACCTCTAAGTTTTAGACGTTTAGCCTTCCCAGTATGTCCTATCTAAAATATAGAAGTCAAACCTCCACTTTTCTAAGTATATAGGAAAAAGAATTATAGCTTACTGATACCAAAGGGGAGTCCAGGATAAAAGGAAAGAAATGGAAAATGAGAAATAGAAATGACTGATGCACTAGTTATTATAAAGAAAAATGATTATTAATAACAAAAATAGAGCAATGCTTTACTGGTGCATGATCATAGTTATCTTGCAAATTAAGGTTATTTATTAGTGTTTGGGGCACAAAAACATCTATTCTTCTACAGTTCTGGAGGCCAAAATTCAAAATCCATCTGTCTCCAGTGGTGGGCTTGGTGAGTGGATGAACGTGTGCTTCCTTTGCTTGAGGTATTTGCTGGCAATCAAAGCAGTGCTTGAGTAGGACATATTCTTGTCTTTGTTATCAATAGACTTCTCTGGGTCTGTATTGCACCCTCTGTGCACACATTGTTTAACATGTGTGCTTAAATTTCCATCCTCCTGAGAGAGCATGAGTCATTGGCCTGAGGATTACTTAACTAAGTATGACATGATTTAACTTGATTAAATCTGCAGAAATTCTCTTTCCAAATAAAGACACATAATATTAGGTCTTGGGGCTTAGAATGTAAACATTTTGGAAGGATGTAAAATTAAACATACAATAGTTTCCTCACAAAAATAGATATTCTTAATATTTTCTCAAAGGACAATGAGATAAACTAAAATTGAAAATTTGAGGACATTCTGCACAACAAAGGGCATGTTTTTCAAAAGCATCAAAGACTTTATAAAAACAAAGGATTGTTCAGAAGAAAAGGAACTGCGAAGAAGTCACAATGAAATACATTTAAAATGCTGGTTTAATTTCTGGCTGAGTAGGGTTGGAGACAACTGATGATTTTGAATCTACTTTGTTAAGAGCATTTCACTGAAGTGAACACTCCATTTTGGATCCTTGACAGACACCAAGTTTCTGTGGTTTAATACTATTTTAGTAAGCTGGACTTGGTGGCACATGCTTGTAAATTCATCACGCTGAGATGGAGTTAAGATTATGGGGCCTGCTTAGGCTACCTGCTTAGTTCTACACACTAGCCTTGGGCTACAAAGAAGAATGTTTTGTTAAACATACAAATAAATAAACCAACCATCTAACTAAGCCAATGTTTAACATCAATAATTTTATGAATGTGATATAGCACCAAGATGTCACTATATTTTTCCTATTATCTATTGCTAGAAGAAAAGAGTATTGTCTGTGAAGTGTGGAACAACATTTGTAACTAATTTTTATTTGTTCTTCCATTTATTTTCTTTGTTAACCATAGTATCTACGAACAATTACTTTGTCTTCATTCTATGCAGTTATTACCACATTTCATTTTCTCGCTTTGAAGGAAACTCTTAGTGACAACAGTCCTTGAAGGTTGATCATATTTCCCGTGGCTGTGAACTCAACTAAACCATCTCTGGGTCAAGGAAGAAATTAAGAAAGAATAAATTAGACCCCCAAGAGAGGGAGGATCAAATTGTTGCTGCCATCCTAATATCTAACAAAGTAGACTTCAAACTAAAATCAAAGAGAGACCAAGATGGACATTACTTATCCATCTGAGGAAAAATTGATCAAAAGGAGATTTCAGTACTGAATATTTATACCCCTAATATAAGGGCACATACGTATGTTAAAAAAAAAAAAGACTACTAAACCTCAAATCCCACATCAACTTTCACACCCTAATAGGGGAGATTTCAATACCCCACTTACATCCTTGGATAGGTCAACCAGATAGAGCCTCAACAGAGAACTAAGAGGTCTAACAGAAGTTAGGATGCAAATGGATTTAATATATATTTACAGAAACTTCCACCCAAATGCAAAGAAATATACATATTTCTCAGCACCACAAGGAACTTTCTCTAAAACTGACCACATAATTGGTCAGAAAGCAAATATCAATAGATAAATAAAAATGGAAATAATTCCTTGTATCATATCAGATCACCATGGTCTAAAGTTAGTGTTCAACAACATCAAAAATTACAAAAAGCCTACCAACTTAGGGAAACTAAACACTACTCAACTAAACCATCTCTGGGTCAAGGAAGAAATTAAGAAAGAAATCAAATACTTCCTAGAGTTTAACAAAAAGGAATGCACAACATAACCAAACTTATAAGACACAATGAAAGCAGTCTTAAGAAGAAAATTCATAATACTAGATGCCTATATGAGAAATCTAGATAAATCCCACACTAGAGAACAAGCAGCACAGCTGAAAACCTTAGAGCAATCAGAAGCAAACTAACCTAGAAGGAGTAACAGGAAATAATCAAACTTAGAGCTGAAATCAATACAATTGAAACAAAAAGAACAATACAAAGAATCAAGGAATCGAAGAGTTGGTTCTTTGAGAAAATCAACAAGATAGATAAACCTTTATCCAAACTAAGCAAAAAGCAGAGAGGTGTAGGCACATCAACAAAATCAGAAATGAAAAGGAAGACATAAGAATAGACCCCGAGGAAATCCAGAAAATTATCAGGTCATACTTTGAAAATCTATACTCCACAAAAATGGAAAACCTAGAAGAAATGGACAGCTTTCTTGACAGAGACGACTTACTAAAATTAAATCAAGATTAGATTAAATACCTAAACAGATCTTTAACTCCAAAGGATATTGAAGCTGTCATTAAAAGCCTCCCAAGTAAAAGAGGCCCAGGTCCAGATGGTTTCAGTGCAGAATTCTACCAGACATTCAAAGAACTACTACCCATAATCCTCAAGCAGTTTCATAGAGTAGAAACTGAAGAAATATTGCCAAACTCTTTTTCTGAGGACACAATAACACTGATATCAAAGCCACACAAAGATGCAACAAAGAAAGAGAATTACAGACCAATTTTCCTCATGAAAATTGATGCAGAAATTCTCAACAAAATCCTGGCCAATCATATACAACAACATATAAAAAATATCTACCTCAACGATCAGGTATGCTTCAGCCCAGAAATGCAGGGATGGTTCAACATATGAAAAACCTTAAGTATCATCCATCATATACACAAACTGAAGAAGAAAAAAATATAATTATATCCTTAGACACTAAAAAAGTCTATGAGAAAATACAACACTCCTCTATGATAAAAGTCCTGGAGAGATCAGAAATACAGGGAAAATATCTAAATATAATAAAGGCAATTTACAAGATGCCGACAGCCAACATCAAACTAAATGGAGAGATATTCAAAGCAATCCCACTAAAATCAGGAATTAGAAAAGGCTGTCCCCTTTTCCCTTATCTATTAAATATAGTTCTCAATGTCTTAGCTAAAGGAATGAGAGAACAAAACAAGATTAAGGGAATACAAATTAGAAAAGAAGAAGTGAAGCTATCTCTGTTTGCAGATGATGTATATGATTATATACATAAGTGACCCACAAAATACTACCAGGCAACTTATACAGCTGATAAACACCTTCAGCAAGGTATCAGGATACAAGATTAACTCAAAGAATTCAGTAACCCTCTTATAAACTGAAGATAAAAGGGCTGAAAAAGAAATAAGTGAAATATTACTCTTTATAATAGCTGCACATACCATTAAATACCTTGGTGTAGCTATAACTAAGGAAGTAACAGATCTACTTGGTAAAAACTTTAAATCACTGAAGAAAGAAATTGTAGAGGATATCAGAAAATGGAAAGATCTCCCATGTTCCTGGGTAGGTAGGATCAACATAGTAAAAAGACAATACTACCAAAAGCAGTCTACAGATTCAGTACACTGCCCATCAAAATCCCAACACAATTTTTTACAGACCTTGAAAGAGCAATACTCAACTTCATTTGGAATAACAGGAAAGCCAGGATTGCCAAAACAATTTTGCTCAACAAAAAAACCTCAAGAGGCATCACCATTGCTGACTTCAAGTTATACTATAGTGTATAGATACAGTATTAAAAACAGCCTGGTACTGGCATAAAAACAGACTCATGCGTCAATGGAATCGACCTGAAGTTCCCAATATTAACCCCAAAACTTATGAATACCTGATCTTTGACAAACAGGCCCAAAATATTCACTGGAAAAAAGACAGTATCTTTAAGTTATGGTCCTGTCATAGTTGGATGGTAGTGTGTAGAAAAATGCAAATAGATCCAAGCCTATTACCTACTCAAATCCAAGTAGATCAAAGACCTCAATATAAACCCAGCCACACTGATCTTGATCGAAAAGAAAGTGAGAAATACACTTCTATGAATTAGTACTGGTGACCACTTCCTAAATATAACACTAATGGCACAGACACTAAGAACAACAACCAATAAGTGGGACCTCCTGAAACTGAGAAGCTTCTGTAAAGCCAAAGACACAGTCAAAAAGACAAAAGGTCAGTCTACAAAATGGGAAAAGATTTTCATCAGTCCTACAAGTGACAGAGGACTGATCTCTAAAAGATATAAAGAAATCAGAAAACTTTAGCCCAGAGTCTTAAATAACTCTTTTAAAAAGTGGGGTTCAGAATTAAAAATGGTATTTTCAGCAGAAAAATTACAAATGGCTCAAAGGTACTTGAAAAAGTGCTGGACATCTTTAGCCATCAGGGAAATACAAATTAAAACAAAAGCAAGGGGATACATGGATTAAAAGTGACTTTATTTATAATAAAAGAAGAAAAGTAAGTTAAAATAAGTAATCCTTTCTCTAGGGAAGCAGAAAATCTTAAATAAAAAAAGAGACAGAGATACCACCTTACACCTGTCAGAGTGGCTAAGATTAAAAACACAGATGTCAGTCTATGCTGTAGAGGTTGCCCAGCAAGGGGACCACTCCTCTATTGTTGGTGGGAGTGTCAGCTTATCCAGCCACTCTGAAATGCACTATGGTGTTTTCTCAGAAAACTGGGAATCAATCTCTCCAAGGACCCAGCAATACCACTACTGGGTGTATACCCTAAAGATGCACATTCACACCCCAAAAGCATTAGCTGAGCTATGTTCACATCAGCATTATTCATAATAGTAAGAACCTGGAAATAGCCTAGATGCCTGTCAACTGAAGAATGGATTAAAACAAACTGAGGTACATCTATACAATGGAGTGCTACGCAGCAATAAAAAAAAATGATATTCTAAGATTTGCAGACAAATGGATGGATTTGGAGAATATCCTCCTGAGTGAGGTATCACAAACCCAGAAAGATAAGCAGGGGATGTTCTCACTTATTAGTGGACTTTAAATAAAAAGCAAAGCACACCCAAGCTGCAAACCATAAACTCTGAACAGCTTGAGATCTGAAACACCTTAGACTGGCACCTTGGAGCCCATTCCCTTCAGAGGAACACCTAACCCAGTCTTGATATTAGGATGAGGAAATTATACTAGCCTGGAGTGGATGCTGAACTAAGCCACCTTGGGACCTTGACACTTCCTGCCCTTGCTCAGGAGGAGATAAGGAGATGGGGAGAAGAGAGAGTGACTGGGAGATGCAGAAGGGAGAAGGGAGTTTGAACAAGGGGATACATGGATAAAAAAATCAGACTTTATTTCAAAAATAACTAAAAAATTAAAAAAAATCAAAATCTGGCTACCTAATTAAAAATTAAATGATACATATTCCAGTAATCAATTTGAATTCTGTCCTGATCTTATAGGCAAAATTCCAGATCTCCTTCCAAATGACTCAGTAGACTCCATGACTAGGATGGTTCTGGTGAATGCCCTTTATTTTAAAGGGACCTGGGAGCATCAGTTCTCAGCACAGCATACTACTGAAAGGCCTTTCAGAATAAACAAGGTAAGAGCTGGCTAAAAGACACTATTTCATGTGACCTTGTAAAAACAGGTTCTATGTTAAGTCTACTTTGTTTGTTCATGGTATCTTTCTATATCCTGGCTCTTATTAGTGAAGCAAAAGCTTGACTGGAACCTTTTTGTTCCTATCTACCAAAATGTCCTATTTCATTGTTTTTCTCTGAATATAGTGTATTTGCCTAATCTATCATTTCATGTTACTAAGCCTGGGGAACTGGATAGGGTGAGTTTTATATTTATTTTTCAGGTTAGAAATGCAGGTAGTTAAGAAAGTAGAGGTATGTCTGAGTTAAACTTACCAGAATGAAAGATTATACTACTTTATGTTTTTGTATTATGCTTCTGGCCTGGAGTTTCTGGTCTAGACCAGAGGTTTGGACACAATCTCAGCCCTACTGCTGCTTAGGACCAAATAATCACACAGATCCTTATATTATTTTTATGTTGATCGACCTAGGGCCCAAGCATATTGCTAGCTAGCTCTCACCCTTAAATTAACCCATTTTATTCAGCAAGGTGGCTCAATACCTTTTCTCAGAGCAGCATTTTTGTTTCTTTTCTCTGTGTTGTCTCTTGGCATCTGAGTTGTCTCTCTGGCAGCTCTTTCTGGCATCTGTCTGTTCTGAGATGTTCCCAGAGTTTCCGTCATCTGGTAGGCCACTTCCTGTCTGCCTTTAACCAATCAGCATATTTTCATTAAACCAGTAGACAGGACAATTATTTACAATGGAACAGAATACAATCCCCCTACAGTAAGTTCTGTTGTTTCTATTAATTCTATTATCTCACAAGTCTAGATCAGAGATTCCAAGGACTGTCAGCTTGCCATCACCATAACAACACCAGCTTGTAAGAAAGAAAAGAGGTAGCCCATGACTTAAGAACTCTAGTCCATGTTCATGTGTCCCATCAGATAATAAATGCAGAAGTCAGTCATGATGTAGTTACTTACTTTATGGCAGGGGAGGGGTGGACAGAGATGGGGGAAAGAGGGATAAAGGGGGAGAAAGAGAGAGGAGGGGAGATGGAGAGAGAGAAAGAGAAAGGGAGGGGAGAGAGAGAGAGACAGAGAGAGAAAGAGAGACAGAGACAGAGACACTAGAGTCCTAATACTCCAGGGATCCAATCTTCTTACTAAGCCCCAGCTCCTACAGATTGCAGCATCCCTGCAGCATTACCAGCTGGCAAGGAATACTTACAAAACTTCTACACATGGTCTTTTGGCTACACTTAAGACACAAACCAGGCTAGAATGTGGCTGGATCCAAATGTTGTTAGAAAAATATTTTTCTCACTATTTCCCCACTGAATTTCTTCCATCATTTTTCTCTCTGGCTGAATTCTAGATTTTTCCTTTTTCTAATTCACAGTGGCCAAATATAACTATTTACAGCATCTCTTCTACTATGGCAAATAGCTGAATAAGACCCATTTTAAATTTATAGAGAGACACTCTTATAGCTAGCTGACATAGAATGACTCAGTTGTTGGTTTTAACAGTGAAATCTGAAGAGGACACTAGTTAGAGCCAGTATCCCCTGGAAAACATCATTGTATCCCAATCAGTGACCTTGCTACAAGTCCTCATCAGTGTATGGAGGAGGCCTTCTGAATGACCTCTGCTCCACATTCAATGGATAAATAATATGTCTGTAACACTGGATTGCAGAATGTTTCTTGTGGTTTCATTTGCAGTTGATTTTGTTTAAAAATACTTCACATGGGACTGGAGACATGAGACATAACTCAGTAGTTAAGAGTTCTTACTGCTTTTCCGGAGGAGCAAAGTTCAATTTCTGGCACGCATGTTGGGAAACTCCTGTTTATGAGTCAAACTTTAGGGTATCTATTGCCTTCTTCTGTTCTCTGTCGGTACATGCATACATTTTAACAGAAGTCCACTATCTGATAATATTTTCCATTTCCACCCTAATCTATTGCTAATTTTTCTTGGCGCATTTCAGTTTTTAGGCTATTAAAAATACTTCCTAGAACTCAAATATTTGCATGTAAGACTGCCCTTAATGGATCACTAACATTTACATGGTTTTTATGCATTTCTGATGATAAGTGTTTTGTAGAATCTATTGTAGCATAAACAGGTTGCCCAGTAGATATTAGAGACAGGAGCTCCCTTGCTATTATCATTGATATTGTTAGTAGAATTTCCAAGAAGCTACATCAGAAAAACTTCTGTGTTTATGGTGAGGTGACCAGATTTACTGAAGTCAAAGAGAATGGGAAACTGATGAGATAGAATGAAGAATCTGGTGGAAATCTCTTCTGTACTTTGTTGTCCATTTTTCAGACTATGAGCAAACCAGTGCAAATGATGTCAATGAGGAAGAATCTTCAAGTCTTCCACATTGAGGAGCTGCAAACCATAGGTCTTCAACTCTACTATCAGAATCATGACCTCAGCCTGCTTCTGCTGCTGCCAGAAGACGTGGATGGCCTGGAACAGGTAGAGAGATCAGTGTGTCTGACATACACAAATTGGGATCACACATTGAGTTGTGTTGAATATTCTTAGACTAGTAGAAACTTAATTCAAGATTAAGTTTTATTTAAAATTGCTGACTTTTTATTATATTAAACAAACCAAAATGATATTTATATTATCTTTCTGTTTTTAAGGGATATTTCAGTTTTACTAATGATGCACAACATAAGAATAGAGTAGAATTAACTTAGATAAAATAAATGTAGCCACATCAGTTAAAAATTTTATCTAATTAGTAGGCTATAGAGTGTTTTTGTTTTGGTCTGACCTTTGGAACCCTGATACATCATTGCTAAGTAGGAGCTGGTGTGTAACTTGCTGAGGAACTTCAGATATCAGTGTACAGTGGTAAAGTACAATAGTGCCTTGATGACATGGCTGGGGTGTAAGAGTACCATGTATGACCACTGACATGAAAACCAGGTGTCAATCTGCAGAAGAAATGTCCTGTGGGAACCTGGAAGCCATACTACATGTTGAAGAGCCCTTGTTGTGCCAGACGGCAGGAATACATCTGTGAATGGAAGCTACTTGCAGACTACTTCACACTGATGTACACAGAAACTCTTGGCAAGGATTAGTTTTTTTTTTTTTTTTTTTTTTTGTGGTGCCTCAGATCAAACCAAGAGCCTTTTGTGTACTAAGGAGGCTTTCTAGGCTAGAACTGCCTCCCAGCACCAAATGTATTTGGTAGTTTTACATCATGCACCCCATCAAAATCAGATATCAGACCTCTCAGAATCATGCCCACTCTTATGAGTTTTCCATTTGTAAAACTGCACATTTATGCTGTTCATTAACTTACTGGAGCATATTTAAACTTCCTGTGGCCAGACCCTTAAAGGAAACAAGTCTTTCCTAACCCACAACTCTGTCAGAGTCCATCAATGCAGAAGTGAGGCATTGTATCATTTAGCTATTTTCTAGCCTTGAGTTCTTATGTACAATGACATCTCTCTCTTTTTATAATTTTTTAAGTCCACTAAAGAGTGAATACATCCCCTGCTTCCCTTTCTGGGATTTGATAGTTTGCTCAGGAGGATATTCTCCATATCCATTCATTTGCCTGCAAATTTTAGGATATCCTTTTTCCTACTGCTGAGTACTACTCCATTATGTAAATGTATCACAGCTTGTTAATCCATTCCTCAGTTGAGGGGCATCTAGGTTGTTTCCATGTTCTTGCTAGTATGAATAATGCTGCTATAAACATAGCTGAGCTAATGCTTTTGGGGTACAAATGTGCATCTTTAGGATATATGCTCAATAGTGGTATTGCTGGGTCCTTGGAGATATTGATTACCAGTTTTCCCAGACACTGCCATAGTGCATTTGAGAGTGTCTGAATAAGCTGACACTCCAACCAACAATGGAGGAATATTCTCCTTGATGGATGACCTATCCAGCATAGACTGTCATCTGTGATTTTAATCTTAGCCATTCTGACAGGTGTAAGGTGGTATCTCAACTTTGTTTTCATTAGCATTTTTCTGATGGCTAAAGATGCTGAGCACTTTTTCATGTACCTTTCATCTATTTTTAATTCTTCTGCAGAAAATTTCCTATTTAAATCTGAACCCTATTTTTTAATTGGGTTATTAAAAGTTTTGGGCTCTAGCTTTTTGAGTTCTCTATATATTTTAGAGATCAATCCTCTGTCACTCGTAGAGTTGGTAAAAATCTTTTCCTATTCTGTAGGCTGTCGTTTTGTCTTATTGACTGTATTCTTGGCCTTACAGAAGCTTCTCAGTTTCAGGAGGTCCCACTTATTGATTGATGTTCTTAGTATCTGTGCTACTGGTGTTATATTTAGGAAGTGGTCACATGTGCCAATACATTAGAGGGTATTTCGCACTTTCTGATCTACCAAGTTCAGTGTAGCTGGGTTTATGTTGAGTTCTTTGATTCACTTAGATTTAAGTTTTATTCAAAGTGATGGGTTTGATCTATTTTCATTTTTCTACACACTACCATCCATTTATGCCAACACCATTTGTTGAAGATACTATCTTTTTTCCATTGAGTATTTTTGGCCTCTTTGTCAAAAATTAAGTGTTCATAGGTGTGTGAGTTAATTTGTGGATCTTCAATTTGATTCCATTCATCAACAAGTCTGTTTTTATGCCAATATCAAGCTGTTTTTATTACTGTGTCTCTATAGTATAATTTGAAGTCAGGGATGGTGATACCTCCTGAGGTTCTTTTGTTGAGCATAATTGTTTTGGCAACCCTGTTTTTCTTTTTATTCCAAACAAAACTGAGTATTGCTCTTTCAAGGTCTGTAAAAATTTGTGTTGGGATTTTGATGGGAAGTGCACTGAATCTATAGATTGCTTTTGGTAGCATTGCCATTTTTACTATGTTGATCCTGTCTACCCAGGAACATGGGAGAGCTTTCCATTTTGTGATATCCTCTTCATTTTCTTTCTGCAGTGATTTAAAATTTTTGCTAAACAGATCTGTTACTTCTTTGGCTATAGTTACACCAATGTATTTAATGCTATTTGCAGCTATTATAAAATGTGAGGTTTCCCTTATTTCATCATCAGCCATTTATCTTTAGTGTATAGAAGGGCTACTGATTTCTTTGAGTTAATCTTGTATCCTGCTACATTGCCGAAGGTATTTATCAGCTGTATAAGTTCCCTGGTAGAATTTTGTGGGTCACTTATGTGTACAATCATGTCTTCTGCAAATAGAGATATTTTCACTTCTTCTTTTCCAATTTATATCCCCTTAATTGTATCTCCTTTTTTTTCTGTTATTGCTTTGGCTAAAACTTTGAGAACTATATTAAATAGGTTAGGGGAGAGGAGACAGCTTTGTCTAGTTCCTGATTTTAGTGGGATTGCTTTGAGTTTTTCTCCTTTTAGTTTGATGTTGGCTGTTGACTTTTTGTAAATTGCCTTTACCATATTTAGATATTTTTCCCCCGTGTATTCGTTAGCTTTCCAGGACGTTTATCATGAAGGTGTGTTGGATTTTGTCAAAGGCTTTTTCAGCATCTAAGGAAATGATCATGTGGGGTGTTTTTTCCTTCAATTTGTTTAAATGATGAATGACATTTGCAGTTTTCCATATGTTGAACCATCCCTCCATTTCTGAGATGAAGCCTATTTGATCATGGTGAATAAAATTTTTTATATGTTGTTGGATTCAGCTTGGCAGAGTTTTGTTGAGAATTTTTGCATCAATGTTCATGATGGAAATTTGTCTGTAATTCTCTTTCTTTGTCGTGTCTTTGAATGGCTTGGGTATCAAGGTTATTATGGCTTCATAAAAAGAGTTTAGCAGTATTCTTTTGGTTCCTACTGTATAGAACAGTTTGAGGAGTATTGATATTAGCTCTTCATTGAATGTCTGGTAGAACTCTGCACTGAAACCATCTGAGCCTGGGCTTTTTTTATTTGGGAAACTTTTAATGACAGCTTCAATTTCTTTGGTGTTATAGGACTGTTTAGTTTTTTAATCTGATCTTGATTTTTGGTAAATCATACCTATTCAGAAAGCTTTCCATTTCTTCTAGGTTCTCCATTTTTCTGCAGTATAGATTTTCAAAGTATGCCCTGATGTTTCTCTGGATTTTCTGGGTGTCTGTTGATATGTTGAGATTTCATTTCTGATTTTGTTGATTTGGATACTCTCTCTCTGCTTTTTGGCTATTTTGGATAACATTTTGTTTATCTTATTGATTTTTTCAATGAATCAAGTCTTTGATTCATTGATTTTCTGTATTATTCTTTTTGTTCCAATTGTGTTGATTTCAGCTCTAATTTTGATTATTTCCTGCCATCTATTCCTTGTAGGTGAGTTTGCTTCTAATTGTTCTGGGACCTTCAGCTGTGCTGATAGTTCTCTTGTGTGGTATTTCTCTAGGTTTTTCACGTAGGCATCTAGTGCTATGAATTTTCCTCTTAAGACTGCTTTCATTGTATCCCATAAGTTTGGGTATGTCGTGGATTCATTTTCATTCAATTTTAGGAAGTCTTTGATTTCTTTCTTAATTTCTTCTTTGACCCAGAGATGGTTCAGTTGAGTGATGTTTAGTCCATGAGTTGGTAGGCTTTCTATGATTCTTGATGTTGATGAACTCTAACTTGAGACCATGGTGATCTGAAATGGTTCAAGGAGTTATACACATTTTTTGGTACCTGTTGATATTTGCTTCATGACCTAGTATGAGGTCAATTTTAAGAGAATGTTCCATGAAATGCTGAGAAATAAGTATATTCCTTTTTGTTTGGTTGGAGGGTTTGCTATATATCTACTAAGTCCATTTGGTTCATAACTTCTGCTAGATTTCTTATTTCTCTGTTGAGTTTTTGTCTGATTGATCTATCCAAGGGTGAAAGTGGGGTACTAAAGTCTCCCACTATTAGTGTGTCAGGTTTGATAAATGAGTTTAAGCTTTAGAAGTGTTTTGTTTTGTTTTGTTTTGTTTTGTTGTTGTTTTTGTTTTCATATGTAGGTGCCCTTGTGTTGGGGGCATAGATATTCAGGATTGAAATTTTGTCTTGGTGAATTTTTCCTGCGATGAAGAAGTAATGACCTTCCTGGTCTCTTTATATTGATTTTAGTTTAAAGTCTATTTTGTTAGATAATAGAGTGGCTACACCAGCTTTTTCTTATGGCCATTTGATTGGAAAGTCTTTTCCCAACCCTTTACCCTGAGCCTGTGTCTATCTTTAAAGTTGAGGTGCATTTCTTATATGTAGCAGAAGGATGTTTTATGTTTTTGTTTCCATCCTGTTAGGGTGTGTCTTTTTATAGGTGAATTGAGTCTATTGATATTAAGGGCTATTCCCAACCCTTTTGGTGGTAGCTTGTATTTCCTTTTTTCGGGGGGTGTCTTCTATGGGCTTATGAATTGTCTGTGGTTACATGGGTGTTTCTGGTTTCCTTAGGTTGTAGTTTTCCCTCTAGGGCATTTTGAAGGGTGGAATTTGTGGATAGGTATTGTTTAAATCTGGTTATTGTGCATATATATTTTACATTTAATAGAACTTGAATATTTGTGAGAGAGCACACAGTCAAATCTTAGGCAGACAGCTTAGGAAATTTTTAAACCTTAAATATAAAGAGAAACAGCTGAGTTAGTCACATACACTTTTAATTTTAGCACAGGAAAAGCTGAGAGTAGTGACTTATACTCTTCATCTCAATTCTAGAGACAGAATTTTTTTTTTTTTTTGTGAGTTTAAGGCTACATGCTTTAATCTTAACCTAGATGAGATAGAATATATAAATGATTGTAAAAACCCAAAGAGAACAAAAGTGACTGGTAGAAGCAACTGGTCGTAACGACTGGTAGAAGTGACCAGGAGCGAGGCTGAGAAAGTTACAAGACAGCTGGGTGGGAATTGACTGTGGTGCTTCTTCTCTCTGATATTTTAGCCTTTCCCTGATACTTAGCTCTAAGTCTCATTCATGATACTGCAGGTTTTTTCATGAAATACCTTGTTTACTCTATCTATGTTGATTGATAGTTTTGCTGGGTAAAGTAGTCTAGGTTGGCAGCCATTCACTTTTAGTGTCTATATAATGTCTGTCCAAGATCTTCTTGCTTTCATATTTTCTATTGAATAGTCAGAATAGTCTGTGTTTCTGGGTCATTTGTTCAGGCTTTCTGTTTCTAGTTTTGTCTCAGTTTGTGCCTTCTTTATTGCTTCTATTTCAGTTTTTAATTTTTGGTAAATTTCTTTCACCCTTTTGCTTTTTTTTTCCTTGGATTTCTTTATTTTCTTTCAGTGCTTTGTTCATCTCTTTTAATTTTCTTTTCATATTTTCTTCTATTTCTTTAAGGGAGTTTTTTTTAATATCCTCTTTTAAGGCTTCTATTAGTTTCATAAAGCTGTTTTTAAGGTCATTCCTTCTGTTCCCTCTTTGTTGTTATGTTCAGGTCTTAAAGCAATATATCCTGCCTAGATTGATACCTATTACATTCTTAATACAGCCTGTATAGATTGATAACCTTTACATTCATAATGCTGCTTCTTGGGAATTCAGGGTACCGAGATGAAGATACTGCATTTTATTGATGTGTGCCCTTCACAAATATGTCACTTACATCCAATGCTCGGGTCTATGAAGCTTCTAAATGAGCAAAAATATTTTCTTTAAAACAAACTTATTAATAAAAAATTTTAAAAAGTGTGTGTACAAGTAGATGTACTCACACATTGTCACATTATTCTTAAAACTTTTAAATTATAAAGAGGAGTAAATGTTCACTATGTTCACTATAAAAAGTGGACTCAGAAGATCTGAAGAGTTTTTCCCTCCTCTATTCATCTTTTCATGATATAGCTTATAATATTGTGATTTAAAAGTATAGGAATTTTATTTTACATGAGATTTTTGTTTTCAATGAATTGTTTCACATGTTAAGAAAATGAACAGTTTAGTTAATCCATTTATTGTTGCTGTGATTTCCTCCTAACAGTAAGCCTTATGGGAGAAAAGATCGAATTTGCTGTTGATTTCAGTCGATCCTGGCAAGGAGATTATGGCAGGGTAGTTCATATTATGCTTGTCAGGAAATAATAAGCAGAAGAGGCCACAGCAAGATATTGCAATCCAGGATACACATCCATTGTCCAGCCAGGCATCACCTTCCCCAATTCTGTCATTTCTCAACAGACTATTAGGAGTTTGAATTCATCAATGGCTCAATGTGTTTATTATGTGAGAGTCCTCATGATCTAATTCTCTGCATAAATGCTCTCATGAATGTAGTCAAAGTCATGCTTAATTAATCTGTTAATGGTTTCTAATCTAATCAATTGACAGTAAATGCTCATTCATGTCCTAGCAAGCAACTTACACTACAATATATGCTTTGTTATGAAAAATCCAAATGGGTGGTTATATCAGGATATTTTGTATAATTGTCATATACTATATTAGAAGTATTTCTCTTTCAAAATAAAATCTAATTTTTTTCTTTCCTGAGAGCTGCTATCTATAAAGTAAGAACTCTGTAGGCCAACAGCAGAAAGTTCTCATCACTTAAACTGTGGATGTCCAAATGTGTGTTTTGCTGCTCTAAGTGGGAGGAGTAAGAGTAATCTCTACTATGGCTTTTTGCTCTCTCTGACTTATTGAATCTTCTTGGTTCCAAACTTGCAGCTGGAAAGAGCCATCACTTATGAAAAACTGAAAGAGTGGACCAGTGCAGACATGATGGACACCTTTGAAGTGCAGCTGTATCTCCCCAAGTTCAAGTTGGAAGAGAGTTATGATCTAAAATCAGTCCTGAGCAGTATGGGGATGACTGATGCTTTTAGCCAGAACAAAGCTGATTTCTCCAACATGTCTTCAGATAGAAACCTGTTTTTGTCCAATGTTTTCCATAAGACGTTTGTGGAAATAAATGAAGAAGGCACAGAGGCTGCAGCTGGTACTGGAAGTGAGGTCAGTCTTCGAATTAAGACACCTTCCCTTGAATTCAATGCAGATCATCCATTCCTTTTCTTCATCAGGCACAACAAAACCAATAGCATCCTCTTTTATGGAAGATTCTGTTCTCCCTAAACTTTCCATCTCTCATTTTATGTAAAAATCTTATAGTACAAAATAAACAAACAGAAACCAGTATCATGAGATGGAAAAGCAGCCATCACAAAATCAGCCTACAGTCTATACATATTTCACACTTTAAAACTTATAAATAAACCTTGAAGAAATGTGTTCTGGTGTTTCTGTCATGTCTAGATAGAGAATAGCATTTATTTATTTAGCTACAACATTTGTCTTAGTTCTTTTATTCTTGTTACAGAAATGGTGTTTCTTTCTTACCAAACCAGGATCTCCTGATATGGTCTCCTAAATGCTGTCTGTGTCTTACCAAATCAGGGTCTTACAATATAGTTAGTGGGAATAAAAACCAAGCTAGGTTGGAGGGATCTCAGTAAGATCGAGGCTAAAACAGGTTTATTGTAAATAATTAGACTTATATGCCCTTATCAAAAATAGAATATAATAATGGGTTGCCAGAATACAATGGTGCTTGCAAGCTACACCAGATTAATGTCTAAAATCAATTGTCCTTTCAAGTTTCTATATGCTTTGCTGACTTGTAGGGAACCCAAAGAAACACAGGCAGCCTGACTGCCTCACTGCCTGAGGATCCAAGGACTCTAACCTGAAATATCTACTATGCATGTCTCTCAAAAAAGCTAAACCAGGCTAACTTCATGATTTCCTGCAGTTTTCACTTTTAATTTTTAATTCCAGAATATACAAGCTATTTTTTAAAACATACATGGAGTAGCAAATCAATCTCAATACTTCCCAACATACCACTATAAAATTCTCACAGCTATTCCTATAAAACATAGTTTAGACGTCCAATTAGAGACAAAAAAATAACGACCAAATATCACTGCTAGAGTTTGCACAGGATAGAATTAGGGTAATTTATTTAACTTTGAACATTGAATAGTTTATATTTTACCATTTAAAGTCTGAACATCAATAGTGAAATTTTCATGTAACCATCTTTGCCTGGGGATCAATATAATCAGCTTTGGGGAAACCAAGGGCCTGAGAATGACTAATGACTAATGTAATTATTAACATAAGCAGGGATGTTATGCTCCTCTTTGTTTAACAAAGTGACTCACAGGAGGATTAGGAATATAAACCCAAATGGTCACAGCAGTAACAGATGAACTCACCAGAGACAATACAGCAAGAATCAGCAGTCACACCCTTCCTTCATTAGAGATTCTCCAGCTCCTTCCCCTAGTAACTACTTCCCCATCTCAATCTTTGTTCCTCTTGGTTGGACAACCCTTTGCCCTCTTCTCTTCCTTCTCTCTAGGCAAAGCCTCTGCAGACACTGTGGAACCTGTTTGTTCACCTCCCCCAGGTCGGGTCAGTGTTTCAAGTTTCACACCAATTTGTCAGCACCCTGAGGAAGAAACATAAACATAATCTCAGCTCCAGGGAATTACTAGATGTAGGCCATTTCACCAGCCAGATATGACATCTCTCCAAAGAACTGTGTCATATTTTAAGGAACAGCCATACTATCCTTCTCCCATCCTATGTTTTTAATAATGTTTAAGTTGTAAATTAGCTCTTTTCTCAAAAAATTGACCATGAGTATTATATGTAATGCCTGGGATGTGGATTAAAGCATATGGTTGGCAAAATTCCTAGAAAGGCTTGGCAGTATATACAAAAGCATTCTTATTGTTTAATATTATTTTTCCAGGGGCCTAAAATAACAAAAGCTCTGAGTGAGGTGATGATGTATTTAATCATTTCTCCTGACAGGGGAACAATGAAAATGAGCAATTACATGAACATACTTTAACTTCCCCAAACTGGGATATGGGTAATAGTCATGTGCCAAATATGATTTGACAATAATCCTTGGGGAGTTAAATCATAAGGAAGGAAGAAGAAAATGATATTAATTTTTATGACTGATGGCAATTCCTTAACTATCAAGTAAGCCTGCTCTTCAGTTAATAAAAGCCATTTTTGACTACTGCAGTATTCTGATAAAATCATGCATAAGATTCTTATGTTTCCTTTATGTGGTTAGTTCCTAGGAAAGGAGACCCTGTTAAAATGCAGTGTGCAAAGAGACATTCCTGACCTTAAACACTCCCACACTTTCCCTTCTGATCCAAAAGACCCAAGCTACTGACACCCTCCTCCATCCAGCTGCTGCCACCACCACTACCCTTGCTACCAAGCCATGCCCCTACACAAGCTGATATCTGTTGCTCAGATGCAGGACATGCCAATCAGATGAACAAGTGCAGGCTAGTCCATGAAGAACAAAGACTCCCTGCTGGAATGGAAGTCACACTGACTTCCAGAAATACAGACCACAAGGACCAGAAGACCAGAGAGGAAACAAAACACCCAGCCAACAAAGACAAAAATCAAAAATCAGCACCTAGACTGAGATTCATCCCAAAGGTAGATGCTGAGATGCCAATGTAAGAACACAATCAAAAGCAGCCAGGGCAGTACAGCAGCACCAGAGCCCAGATATCCTACATCAACATAGCTAAAGCACAAGAAATAACTGTAAAAACCAACTTTAAAAAGATGATAGGTGTTCTTAAAGAGAAACTGAAGAAATCCCTTATAGAAATACAGGAAAATACAAATAAAAACATTGAAGGAAATAAATAAATCATTTAAAGTAGTTCAGGAAAACACAAACAATTGAAGTAAATGAATTTCCCTTAAAGAAAGCCAAGAAAACAAAGAGGTGAAGGAAATAAATAAAACTGTTCAAGACCTGAAATTGAAATAAAAGCGATAAAGAAAACACAAACAAAGTGAATCCTAGAGATGGAAAAGCTAGGTAAGCAAACAGGAACTACACTTTTAAGGATCACCAACAGAATACAAGAGATGAAAGAGAGGAATATCAGCTATTGAAGATATGATAGAAGAATTAATAAGTCAATGAATATGTTAAACCTAAAAAATTCCTGACACCTTTGCCATAGTTGAAAACATTAAGAATTAATAAGACAATTCAACAGAAGCATCTGTGCTTTTAAACATAGGTATAACTAATTAAGACACACCTTAGAATGTTTTTCACTACATATAAAACAACAACAACAACAACAAAAATGGAGCAGAGAAGTCCAAATGCTAGTCATCAATTGCTTTGATTTATTTTGACCAGAATATTTCAGCCAGATGTAGAATTACATTTAATTGACCATTGAGAAACTGCATGCATATATATATATATATATATATATATATATATATATATATATATACACACACACACACAAACACACACACACACACACACACACACATTTTAGGGGCTAAGGGAGGTAGAAACCTAGTACAATTAAAACTCTCAGGAATCTACAAAGGTGAGTCTAAAGAAGACACCTAATAATGCGGAGCCTGAAGCAGCTATCTTCTGTAACCAGACAAGGCTTCCAGTGGAGAGACTGGGACACCAACTCAAGTACAAACCCTTCAACAGTTTGTCCAGCTTGCAAGATGTACTGGGGTAAATGTGGTGCAGAATTTGCTGAAGTGGCCAATCAATTGCTGGTTCAACTTGAGACCCAGGCCACAAGAGGGAGAATGTAAGTGCCAGCACTCAGTAACTGGGCCAAGGTCACCTGAATGTCCAGGAGGAATTAAACTAGTTGGAGGGTGCACAAAAAACCTTATGCATAAAATAGTAAAAGCCCATGTTAAATCACTCAAAATCTTTAACAAAAAATTATTTTTTAGAAAAACAAATTGAAAGAATCAATCTAATTTTTATTTTTGTAAATAGAAGATTTAACATTTCATTATTTTTAGTAGAAAAGAGAATATCTTACACATAATGTATAATAGAAGAAAGGTAAAACAGCATTTTAGTTCTCCTTAAAGTGGTAGCAGCCGCCTTTGGACTGATTGTTCTTTCCCTGTCTTCTTCCCTGTGGAGTGACTGCAACAGATGAAGCATTGTTGACCCCTGGGGAGCTGCAGCTACACTTACCCATGGAGGATTTGAAGGCTCACTATCAGCACAGATGCAAATATAATCATTAACACCTTTCTTCTGTGTTGCAGGAATTCTGGTTGCATAAAAACAAACAAACAAAAACAACAACAACAAAAACCCCTCAGAGCCAGATATTTGGGAAAGGCTTAAATATCCAAGAGAGAACCACAGTCAAATCTCACCCAGCTGTCTTCCAGCTTGCTTAGCCTGGATCCTCATCATCTCTAATGCCTCATCTGTCTTCCTAGGCCGGCCTGCCTTAAATACCATTCTTTGCCCAATTGTGTCCCATCCAGGTTAAGATTAAAGGTGTGGGCTACTACTGTTTGGTAGTCAGCTTTGAACTCACTGGAAACACAGAAAGATCTCTGTCTCTGGAGTTATGGGATTAAAGGCAACACACCACCACTGCCTTCCTGGGAGCCTGGAACTCCCTCTGTAAACCATACTGGCCTCAAACTCAGATCTGTTGGGGTTAAAGGTGTAAGTCATCATGTTGGTCAGGTGTAGCTCACCATTCCTGATCTTTCCCAGAGTTGGGATTAAAGGTGTGAGTTACCATTGTCTGATTTTCCTGGATTGATTGTGGGTAGATCTCTTTATATTCCAGACTGTTTTTATTAAATATATAAGATATCATCACCTGGGATATAATCAAATATAACTCTAGAAAAAAAAGTCCTATGTGAGTCTGTGCTAGATCCTTTGCATATAGGTTATGATTGGTGTACTTGTGAGACTCATAAAAGTGGTGGTGGAGTGGGGGTGTTTCCAGCTCTTTTGTTTGCACTTAGGACCATTTTCCTCCTATTAGGTTGTCTTGTATATGATGGTTTGTGTCTAGTCTTAGTGTAACTTGTTAGGCCATCTTTGGTTCATATCCCTGAGAGGTCTGCTCTTTTCTGAAGGGGATTGGAAGAGGCGTTGATATGGGGGAAAGGAGAGGTAAGAGGAACTGGGAAGTGTACTTATCTTTTGGGGCAACCAACCACCTCCCAAATCATAATATGGAGACTTCTTATTAGTTATGAATGCTCAGCCTAGCTTATGTTAGTTTCTGGCTACTTTTTTTAAATGTAAATTAATCTTTTTCTCTTTATCTATCTTTTGCCTCAGGGCTTTTTACTTTCTGTTTATATTATTTTCATGCTCCTTAAGTCTACAGACTGGCAGCTGCCTTGGTGGCCCTGCTCATCCAGTTCATTTTCTTTTTTTCTCCTCTTTTTGCATTTCTCTTATTGAGCCTAGATTTCTCCTCCTATTTATTCTCTCTGCTTGCCAGCCCTGCCTAAACCCTCTTCCGTCTAGCCATTGGACATTCAGCTCTTTATCAGACCAATCAGGTGCCTTAGGCAAGCAAAGTGAAAGAGATGCAATGTATGTTCACATAATTAAACAGGCAGTCTTAAATCATTAAACAAATGTAGCATAAACAAAAGTAACACATCTTTATACAGTTAAAGTAATATTCTGCAGCATAAAAACATGTAATACATCTTTGCCAAGTTAAAATAATATTCCACCACAAGGAGAAATAAAGGGAGGGAAAAATGAGGTTTGGAGATGAATGTAAAAGAGAAGAATAAGTAAAAATGAACAAAAGGGCAGGATAACCTGCCTTTGCATTTCCCTCAGACAGAGGTCCTGGCAAATCAGGATGTGATCCAATAGGCCAAAAAACCCAAACCAAACCAAACCAAACAAACAAAAAAACAAAAACAAAACCCCTAGATTTTCCCATATCTGCAATTCTCACTGAACTAATAGTAATAAATTATGAATATATGTGACAGATAAAGTGATTCACACTGTTTCTAGAAGCTGCATGGCTGAAACTACATATTGCTAAATTAGAATGTAAATTTAAAAGATGAGTGGATATAATATTATGAGGTGATGCAAATAATGCTTAATTCCATGTATTATACAGAAACACCTGGGTGAGTAAAAATTAGTAAAACATCTCCAGAAATCAGAGTATCCTCTCCATGTCTTATAGCATCTATAAATAATATTTATGCAGAGGATATTTGTGGTGGGAATGTTTATCTGTATGCTATAAATAAAGGAACTATTTTGGTCTGTGTGAAGCACCATAGCAATAGTTGGAGGAAAGTGTACAGGGCAAAGTGGAAACCAGGTAGCTTCAGACAGCAAGGATCCCAAGGCCAGAGCAGAATGGGAAATAATCAGGTTCTAGCCACAGTTCCATATTTGACCTCATGGACAGCCCTGCCCTGGACCAGGGCTGAGAGAAGCCTTCCCCAGCAATCCCAGGTGTCACACCACAGATGCCTGGGCCCTGCCTCCAAGGCAGGCTGCATCATCACAGAGGGATGGATGTTTCTTTGAACAGCATGACCCCGTGTTGTCCAAGGCAGAGTGGGAGTCAGGCAGCTTCAGAAAACAAGCATCCCATGGCTGCACAGAGTAAGAAAACATGCAGACTCTGTGTACAGAGGAGACAGGGGACACATAATCCCTGTAGCCACAACAGACTAAGATTTCACTAAGATCTAAGAGTGAACCAAGGAAGCAAGGGGCAGATGTCAGTGCAAGAATACATACAACAATATAAAGACCAACATCAATACCTAAACAGAGCAATGAAGAGGAAACAGAAGGAAACAACAATATAAACAACTTAATAAAGATTATAGAAGCCTTAAAAGTGGATATGAAAAAGTCCCTTGCCTGGAAAGTTGTGTTCAGGAACAAGGATCGGTCTGTGGTACTTGATCCCAGACTCTCCTTAGCAGACAGGTCTAGGATTTGGCTGTGAGAGGCTCCTCTAGCCACACCTAAAAGAGGGGACATTGCACAGCTGGCCCAACATCCAGGGCAAACTGCATCATCAAAGAAGGACTAAGGACTTGAAATTCAGACCCATGCCCAGAACAGAATCAGAGATTGGATATACCCCATGCTCAGAGGAGACAGGACATGCACAACCCCTCTAGCCACAATTGACTAGGAGTTGCCTCATCATGAACCACTGAAACTATGGGCAGACGTGAGTGCAAAAATACATATAATAATATAAAGAACAGCAATGCAACTCCAGAAGAAAGTGATGGTTCTACAACTACAAGACCTGAACAGAGCAATGAAGAGGAAGCAGAAGGAAACAACACCAAAAACATTTTATGAAGATTATTGAAGCCTTCAAAGAAGATATAAAAAATTCCCTTAAAGAAAGAAGAAGAAAATACAAACAAAAAATTGGAAGAGATGAACAAATCCTTGAAAAAAAACTAAGAAAAGGTAACCAAAAAATGAAAGAAACATTCCAGAAAATAAAAACTAAAATAGAAACAATAAAAAAGGCACAAAATGAGGCAAAGATGGAAATAGAAAACCTAAAGAAAAGAGCTGGAACTATAGATACAAGCATAACCAACAGAATCCAAGAGATGAAAGAGAGAATCTCTGAAGTGGAAGACTCAGTAGCTGAAATAGATGCATCAGTCAAAGAAAATACTAAAACCAAAAAAGCCATAACACAAAATGTTCAGGAAATCAGGGACACCGTGAAAACACCTAACTTGAGAATAATAGGAATAGAAGAAGGGGAAGATTACCAGCTCAAAGGCACAGATAATGTATTCAATAAAATCATAGAAGAAAACTTTCATAACTTGAACAAAAAATGCCTATAAAGATACAAGATACTTACAGAACACCAAATAGGTATGAGCCCCCAAAATGTTATCTTGCCACATAATAATCAATCCATAAAACATACAGAACAAAGAAAAAATTATAAGAGCTGCAAAAGAAAATGGCAAACTTACTTAAAAGGCAGATCTATCAGAATAAGACATGATTATTCAATGGAAACAATGAAAGCAAGAAGGGATTGGTCAGAAGTTATATTGTCACTAAAAGAGCATGGCCAACCTAGACTACTCTACTCAGCAAAATTATCAATCACCATAGATGAAATAAACAAGATATTTCATGACAAAGTTAGACTGAAACAACACCTATCTGCTAGTCCAGCCCTTCAGAAAGCATTAGAGGGAAAACTCCAACCTAATGATCCCAGATAACCCATGAAACCACAAATAATCAATAATCTCAAGAAGAATAGCCCAGAGAAAGGAAATACATACAAGCTACCACCAAATATTAGTTAGTGGTCACTAATATCTCTTAATATCAATGGACTTAACTCACCTATAAAAAGACATGCACTAACACTATGGATACAAAAACAGAAGCCATCCTTCTGCTGCATACAAGAAACACAACTCAACCACAAAGAGAGACACAGGCTCAGAGTGAAGGGTAGGGAAAAGATTTTTTAATCAAATGGTCCTAAGATACAAGCTAGGTTTGCCATCCTAATATCTAACAAAGTAGACAAAGGGACCAAGTTGGGCATTACTTATTCATCACAGGAACAATTGATCAAGAGGAGATTTCAATTCTGAATATTTATACCCCTAATATAAGGGTACCTACCTATGTAAAAGAAAAACTGCTAAAGCTTAAATCTCTCATCAATTCTCACACCCTAATAGTTGGAGACTTCAATACCCCACTTTCACCCTTGGATAGGTCAACCAAAGACACAACAGAGAAATAAGGAGTCCAACAGAGGTTATGATGCAAATGGATTTAATAGATAATTGCAGAAGCTTCCACCCAAATGCAAAGGAATACACATATTTCTCAGCTCCTCATGGAACTTTCTTGAAAATTGACCATATAATTCGTCATAAAGGAAATATCAACAGATACAAAAATATGGAAATAATCCCTTTTATCATATCAGACCACCAGGGCCTAAAGTTAGAGTTCAACAACATCAAAAGTCACAGAAAGCCTACCAACTCATGGAAACTGGACATCACTCAACTGAACCACCTGTGGGTCAAAGAAGAAATTAAGAATGAAATCAAACCCTTCTTAAAATTTAATGAAAATGAATCCACAACATATCCAAGCTTGTGAGACACAGTGAAAGCAGTCTTAAGAAGAAAATTCATAGCACTAGATGCCTATATGAAAAGCCTAGAGAAATCTCACACTAGAAAATTAACAGCTCAGCTGAAAGCTTTAGAACAATTAGAAACAAAATCACCTTGAAGGAATAGATGGCAGGAAATAATCAAACTTAGAGATGAGAACAATACAATTGAAACAAAAAGAACAGTACAAAGAATCAATTAATCAAAGAATTGGTTCTTTGAGAAAGACAACAAGATAGATAAGCAAATATCCAAACTAATAAAAAAGCTGAGAGTGAGTATCCAAATCAAGAAAATCAGAAATGAAAAGGGGGACATAACAGACCACCAGGAAATCCAGAGAATTATCAGATCATACTTTGAAAATCTGTATTCCACAAAAATGGAAAACCTAGAAGAAATGGACAGCTTTTTGGACAGGTATCATTTACCAAAATTAAATGAAGAACAGATTAATTACTAAACAGACCTATAACACTTAAGGAAATTGAAGCTGTCATTAAAAGCATCCCAAGAAAAAAAAGCCCCAGTTCAGATGGTTTCAGTACAGAATTATATCAGACATTCAAAGAAGAATTACTACCATTACTCCTCAAACAATTTCACACAATAGAAACTGAAGGAATATTGCCAAATTCCTTTTATGAGGCCACAATTACTCTAATACCCAAGCCACTCAAAGACACAACAAAGAAGGAGAATTACAGACCAATTTCCCTCATGAATATTGATGGTAAAATTCTCAACAAAATATTGGCAAACCATATAAAACAATATATAAAATATATCATCCACCACGACCAAGTAGGCTTCTCCCAGAAATGCAGGTTTGGTTTAATATATGAAAAACTGTAAATGTTATCCATCACATAAAGACACTAAAGGAACAAAACCACATGAGCATATCCTTAGATGCGGAAAAAAGCCTTTAATAAAATCCAACACTCCTTTATGATAAAAGTTCTAGAGGGCTCAGGAATACAGGGAAAATATCTCAATATAATAAAGGTGATTTACAAGAAGTCGATAGGCAACATCAGACTTGATGGAGAAAAATCAAAGCAATCCCACTGAAATCAGGAACTAGACAAGGATATACTCTTTCCCCTCATATTTTCATTATACTTCTTGAAGTTTTACCTAAAGCAATAAGAGAATGAAAGGAGATAAAGGGTATTCAAATGGGAAAAGGAGAAGTAAAACTATCTCTACTTGTAGATGATATGATTGTGTACATGAATAATGAACAAAATTCTACCAAGGAACTTCAACAGTTGATAAATACCTTCAGCAATATAGCAGAATATAAGATTAACTCAAAGAAATCAGTAGCCCTTCTATACACTAAAGATAAAAGGGCTGAAAATGAAATAAGGAAAACGTCACACTTTATAATAGCTGTAAATAGTATTAAATACCTTGGAGTAACTATAATCAAAGAAGTAACAGATCTATTTGACAAAAATTTTAAATCACTAAAGGAAGAAATTGAACAGGATATCAGAAAACGGAAAGCTTTCCCATGTTCCTGTTGGAGCAACATAATAAAAATGACAATTCTAGCAAAAACAATCTACAGATTCAATGGACTGCCCATCCAAATCCCAACACCATTTTTTACATACCTTGAAAGAACAATACTCAATTTCATTTGGAAAAACAGGAAAGCTAGAATTGCCAAAACAATTTTGCTCAACAAAAGAACCTCAGGAGGCATCACCATTCCCAACTTCAAGTTAAACTATAGAGTTACAATAATAAAAACAGCCTGGTACTGGCATAAAAACAGACTGTGGATCAATGGAATAGATTTAAGGATCCAGGTATCAATCCAAAAACCTATGAGCACCTGATCTTCGACAAAGAGGCCCAAAATATTCAATGGAAAAAGATAGTATCTTCAACAAATGGTGTTGGCATAGCTGGTTGGTAGTGTGTAGAAAAATGCAAATAGATCCAAGCCTGTCACTTTGAACAAAACTCAAATCCAAGTGGATCAAAGACCTCAACATAAACCCAGCCACACAGAACTTGATAGAAAAGAATGTGGGAAATACTCTTCTATGAATTGTCACAGGTGACCAATTCTTAAATATAATACCAGTGTCACAGATACTAAGATCAACAATCAATAAGTGGGATCTCCTGAAGCTAAGAAGCTTCTATAAAGCCAAGGACACTGTCAATAGAACAAAACAACACCCTAGAGAATGGTAAAAGATCTTCATCAACCCTACAAGGATTGATCTCTAAAATATATAAAGAGCTCAAGAATCTGGAGCCCCAAACCTTGAATAACCCAATCAAAAATGGCTTCAGATCTAAAAAGGGAATTCTCAGCAGAAGAGTTACAAATGGCTGAAAGGCACTTGAAAAAGTGCTCGACATCTTTAGCCATCAGAGAAATGCAAATTAAAACAACTTTGAGATACCAACCTGACACCTGTCAGAATGGCTAAGATAACAGACACAAATGACAGCCTATGCTGGAGTGGTTGGGGAGCATGGGGAACGCTTCTCCATTGTTGGTGGGAGTATAAGCTTGTTCATTCACTCTGGAATACAGTATAGCTGTTTCAGAAAACTGGGAATCAATGTCACCAAGAATCCAGCAATTCCACTTCTGGGTCTATACCCTAGAGATGCACAGTTACACTCCATAGGCATTAACTAAACTATGTTCATAGCAGTGTTATTTGTAATAGCAAGAACCTTGAAACACCCTAGATGCCCCTCAACTGAAGAATGGATTAACAAATTGTGGTACATCTACACAATTGAGTACTACTCAGCAGTAAGAAAAAAATCATATCCCAAAATTTGCAGACAAATGGATGAATTTGGAGAATATTCTCCTGAGCAAGGTATCTCAAACCCAGAAAGATAAGAGGGGATGTTCTCACTCATTAGTGGACTCTAAAGAAAAAAAGCAAAAAGCAAAGCACGTCCATGCTGCAAACCACAACCACTGAACAGCTTGGGATCTGAAACACCTTGGACTGACAGCTTGGATCCCAGTTCCCCTAGAGGAACACCTGACTCAGTCTCGATGTTGGGTGGAGAAAACTAGATCTACCAGGAGTGGAGGCTGAACTGAGCAATATTGAGACCTGTGACCTCCTGCCCATGCTGGGGAGGAGATGGGGAGATGTGGAGAAGAGAGAGTGACCTGAAGGGGTATGAGGGGGAAGGAACCTTGAATAAGGATATACACAGATAGGAAATGTGACTTTATTCATAATAAAAACAATCTAAAAAAAGAAAAGAAAATGTCTCTTAAAGAAATAGAAGAAAAAACAAATAAAAATTGGAAGAGATTAACAAATCCTTGAAAGAAAACAAAGAAATCTAACAAATGAAAGAATCATTCCAGAAACTAAAAATTGAAATAGAAACAATAAAGAAGGCACAAAATAAAGCCAAGAATGAAATAGAGAATCTGAGGAAATGATCTGAAACTACAGATACAAGCATAAGCAACAGAATCCAAGAAATGAAAGAGAGATGGAAGATTCAATAGTGGAAATAGATGTATCACTCAAAGATAACACCAAAACCATAAAAGTCATAACACGATATGTTCAGAAAATTTGGGACACCATGAATAGACCAAAACTGAGAATAGTAGGATTAGAAGAAGGAGAAGAATACCAGCTCAAAGGTATAGATAATAAATAAAATCACAGAAGAAAACTTTTCCAACCTAAAGAAGGTAATGCATATAAAGATAAAAAAGCTTACAGAACACCAAATAGATTAATTCCTCTCAAAAAGTCTGCTTGCTATATAATAATTAAGCCACAAAACATAGAGAACCAAAAAAAAAAAAAAAAAAAAAAAAAAAAAAAAAAAAAAAAAAAAAAAAAAAAAAAAAAAAAAAAAAAAAAAAAAAAAAAAAAAAAAAAAGCTACTAAGAGCTACAAAGGAAAAGGGCTAACTTACCTATAAAGGCAAAATCATCACAATAACCCCACACTATTCAATGGAAACAATGAAAGCAAGACAAACCTGGTCAGAAGTTATGCAGACACTACAAGAGCATGGTTGCCAACCCAGACTACTATACCCAGCAAAACTATTAATCACCCTAGTAAGCAAGATATTTCACAACAGGTTGAAACAACACCTATCCACAAATCCAGCACTACAGAGAGCACTTGAGGAAAAACTCCAACCTAAGGAACCCAGATACATCTATGAAAACACAAACAATCGATAATTCCACAGAAGAAAAACCCTAAGAGAGGAAATACACGCAAACAATCACCAAAAATAACAGGAAGTAACAATCAGTGGTCATTAATATTCCTTAACATCAATGGACTTAACTCACTTATAAAAAATCACACTGTAACATGATGGATACAAAAACAACCTTCTGCTGCAGAAAAAAACAAAACAAACAAACAAAAAAACCCACAAGAAAACAAAACAAAACACACCTCAACTCCAAAGACAAATACAGGCTCAGAATAAATGGATAAGAAAAGATTTTGCCAAACAAATGGCCCTAAGAAACAAGCTGGTGTTGCTATCCTAATATCCAGCAAAGTAGACTTTAAAATCAATCCAAAGAGACCAGGATGAACATTATTTATTTGTCTCAGAAAAAATTCATCAAGATGAGATCTCAATTCTGAATATTTATTCCACTAATATAAGGACAACTTGATATGTAAAAGAAACACTACTAAAACTTAAATCCTACATCAAATATCACACTCTAATAGTGAGAGACTTCAATACCCCACTTTCATCCCTGAATAGGTCAACCAGACAAAGACTCAATAAAGAAATAAGGGATTTAACAGATGTTATGATGCAAATGGACTTAGTAGATATTTACAGAAGCTTTCATCTGAATACAAAGAAATATACATATTTCTCAGCACTTCATGGAACTGTCTCTAGAATTGACCACATTCTTGGTCATAAGGAAAATATCAATAGATACAAAAATGAGAATAATCCTTTGTATCATATCAGACCACCATGGCCTAAATTTAGAATTCAACAACAACAAAAATCACAGAGAAGCCTACAAATTCATGGAAACTGAACATTTCTACATTGAACCACCTCTGGGTCAGGGAAGATGTTAAGAAAGAAATCAAAAATTTTCTAGAATTTCCTGAAAATGAATCTACAACATGCCCAAACTTATGGGACACAATGATAGTAGTGTTAAGAGGAAAATTCATAGCACTAGATGCCTATACAAAAAAAAAAAAAAAAAAAAAAAAAAAAAAAAAAAAAAAAAAAAAAAAAAAAAAAAAAAA